>VBVR01005585.1:0-11754 GCA_011638315.1 Tetramorium parvispinum
GCTATTCTTGTGGAAATGGCACTGAGGCAACTTTTAATATCTCTCTGAAAGTTCGAAACGCTCGAACGACTAATAAAATTACTTCGAACTTGATATTATTTTGACACAGAACATTGATCGAACTTAGCTATAAAATGTTGTAATTAGTATCGAAGAAGATTTTAAAATAATGTTTTTATATTAATAATAATATTTTAATATTTTTCATGTTGACAATAATAATTACAAGTATTTACAATAACATCATAATATTGCGACGTTGCTACATTGTGGACGAGATATTTCCGAACAGGTTCTAGAAAATATTTCGTATTCGCGCATGATGCTCGTTGGAAAAGCGGAATACCGTACAATGGTCGTTCTAGCGGGGTAGATGGAGGTCAGCGGCCATTCTCTGATGATATTGATTAGCCGACGCCCTTAGTTAGCGCCGGCTACACTTTCTTCAGCCCCACCGCTTTTCCCGCCTCTCTTTTTCCTCTCGATAGGAAGAACGTCCTTTCTTTCTTTCGCGAAACCACGGGCTCCAGTTACCACCCTCGTTCTATCTTCGCCGCTCTCCTGCATCCTGCTGAACCGCCCGTCACTCCCTATTCTCTTACCGTCTTCTAGTTACTGTATTTCTGCCTCTGGAGCAACGCGTTTCTCTGGTTATCGTTAGGAGCTAGATAAAACGAAGGAAGGTTAGTGTTCTGCTGAGGGGAGAGGGGAATGCGAGAAAAGGCAGAAGAGTAGGGGCGAGGTGATGGGGAAAAGCGAGCTAAGTATTTCGGTCTAAATCATTCGTCAAGCAAATAATACCGAGTCTGAGTCACGTCGCACGCATGCGGGGGCGATACGGTATTCGCATGTTCCATAAATCCGAGATCTCCGCTAGCTATAGGGTGCTCGAAAAGACATGACGTGAAAGTTGGGACCTCACACGTGACATAATATTTGCGAGACATAATAATAAATTTATTAACGGACGACGTCGTTATGGATTAAGTCCAAAACGAGGATCTAATAAATTTGTTGAAGGAATATTAACGGTATTTGATTCATTATTTACATATTGATATTTTTATATTCGATGGTTGTTCAAGGTAAATATTATTTAGTTGTTAAATGAAATATACATTGTCGAGAATTTGACAAAAATTTTTCTATCTTAATATTAAGTCTTATTGAATTTTGCCTTAGCACTGGAAAAATATTCGTATGTCATATCTATAAACACTTCGTTGCACCCTATATATCACCCTTACAAATTTGGGAAGAAGAGGAAGAGCTCGGTATGCCCTCGTGTAATTAGACACTGCAGCCTGGAACAACATTCAGAGCCGGGCATTGTTCCCAGAAATTAAGGGAAACGGGGGAAAACCGGGAAACTGGCAGGAATAGGGGATTCGAAGGGTCACTAATTACGACGGTTTCTGTCCGGGGGAGAGAAGCCATTTTCTGCACACGCACTAACCGTGCCGGTGTGCGTTATATTAATACGTAGAGCATAGAATTTATCTCGAGAACCTCTTTTGCAATTTGATCTTCCATCGCTGTATATTGCTGTAGCGTCTAACTCTGAGAAAAATGGTGCATACTTTTCTCTTGTTTATGAAAGGTAATATGTGTACAGTATGCGCTTGATTTTAATTTCAGGAAGACTTGAGAAAATATATCTACTCAAATATATTTTATTTCATATATAATTGTAATATATTTTCATAGAAAGATAATTATTATTTCAAATTTTGCGTCTCTTTATTGTTGTATTTATAATATATATATATATATATGTCTAATTTTTACTTGGCTTTATTTGTGCAGGTAAAGTCTGGATAGGCGACAATGATGTCTCGTGGCGAACGGACCAGTCTTTCAAGAGGACATCACCCTTAAATCCCTGTGCCACAACGACTACCACGACGACGACAAGCGGTGGGCCACTGACACATCCCCACCTGTCGCCACCCGTAGCTGCCCCTGTTACCACCCCCGATCACAGAAGCCCCAGTAGTATGCACGCGAAGCTTGGCATCTCACCCGGTGAGTAAAAGTCCGGCTAAACGAATTTTTACGTAATGTGGAAAAATATCTTGTTCTGCGAGAACAATACGAATTATACGAATAATACTAAAACGAAAACGTTTAATCAAGAGTATGCAGTATGAAATATTGATATTCTGTCTTTATTTCATTTCGGTATATAACGTCATGTTCACTTAAGTTTCGAAAAAATGTCGAATTCAGATAAAAACATATACCCTTCGATCCATCCGTGAGAAACCTAGTTTGTGCCGGTTCTTCGACAATCGTGAGTCAGTGGCTTAAAGTAGTCCTAAAGCGAGGCTCTTTAAATAATGCAATAAGCTTGATGTCATTTTACCGGACAATGGGGGGAGTTCCTTTTATGGGTAGACCCAGTAAAACTGCCTCTCGCAGGTGCCCCACGACAACTGCTCCGCCAATCACGGAGATGGAGATTCGCGACGCTTGTCGTGCTTTGCTCCTTGCAATTCACCGACGATAATGATACTAGAGCGATTTACAACTTTACATGTCACATCGAGACAAAATTGCTAGCAATTTGAAATTGTACATAACATAGAATTATAGACTTGACAGCTTTACAATATAAAATATCGCTTACACTTAAATCTGTTTTATTTAAATACTTATATCTTTATATGATAATTTACGAAATTTGGAGAGATTGTTATGATTTATATGCAAGTTAACTCGAAGTGACATCGACATCATCATTGACATTTCTTAGCAATTATGCGAATTTGTATTCCGTCTGTATTTGAAGGATGAAAAAGTATCAAATCATCTTTTTCTTCGCGGTTTAATGAATTATAGAAAATTATATGGTAAGCGTTATAAGTTTCAAAGAAATTTCTTTACAAGCTAAAAGATTTAAGAAACGTGTAAAAGTGTAAAATGCATTTTCAACATAAATAGGAATACTTAATATTGCAACCGTCGTTTTCTTCATATGATTCATAGAATCAGAGTATAAAGACTATGTCGTGAGCATTTATGAATATAAAAGCCGAGAACTAGTAGTTCTTTTCATTTACCTAAATGAATATATAGGAGAATATTATAAAAGGTCCTAAGGTCAGGACTCTTCAACTTTAGACGGTTGAAGAAAGACAGAGAGCACTTTTCGTCTTTCTAGCAGAAACAGGAGGATTACAATCTTACGAAAGAGAGAAGGGAGCACTCGGCGTAGCATGTTTAATGCATCCCAACATTTCCATGTCAAACATCGCTTTGACTCGCGGAATTTAAAACCGTTTCGTTACTGCACGCACACACATACTAGCGATTGTGTGTGTGCGAGAGAGCGATGACGGGGAAACTATTCATCTTTATTTACTGGATAACCGCTGCACTCGTCGAGGTGCGCAAAGTCCACGGCGCGGTCGATAAGGGTCGAAGCTTAAACTTAAAAGCCATGGGGGTGAAACCGGAGACTGAATGAGAGTCCATTTTACAAGGTAAATGATGTTTCGGCAGCGTGTCCAGTTTTATAAAGTGCGTTTTACAACGTGAAAGAACATTAGCCTCTCTCCTCTTTATTATTCTAAAATGTATTCAGAAGTGTTTTATTGCTCAAATTAATCCAATAGGTATAATAAAATAGGTAATTTTCGTCTGAAATATAATTTCAGACGAATTCAGAAGATTAATAATAAAAAAATATTTTTAAATTATAGGCCTTTGGCTGATAATCATTAAAAACAAAGAATAATACTTTGTAAAATTTGTGTGAAGACTTGTTGATTATTTCTTCAGACATTAAATAATTGTAAAACCTAGTTTTGCTTCGAAATAAAACTTAATCAGGCAATCTTATAACTTACGGTATTTTAAAAAAGAAGCAAATTCTCGCTTAGAAATTAAACCACAGGCAATTCCGTTATGAATACATGCTGTAATATATCACTACATGCCAACGTCTAATTAAATTCTAATCTAGTACAAATCGTACGTTTGATATGTTATTTATCTGCGAAATAAAAGCCAACAATAGAATTGGGTTGTAATTTGGTTTGATTTCCGGGTTTAAGTTACGTAAATTCTTGATTTGATTCCAACGTTTCGTGAACATTTCGATTCACTTCATCAGAGAGGAACAGCTTAATAGTAGATTGTAATTATTTATTATTTAAAAAATAGGAGAAAATAGTTTATCGAAAAGAAGCATTTAGCTCTTTCTTTGTATAATTTAAAATGCTTTATCTCTTATCACGACCGCTGTTATCAACGCCGAGCATGGTATTGACTTTAAGGAAAGAAAGATATTTTCCCCCAAACGTAGTTCTTCCGAAGCTATTTGCCTCGCAAAGCCGTCCTGGCCTAGCTGCCAAGTGTGTTTATTCGGTATATCAATAAGGACGGAGTGGGCAAGAGCGAGGACGTGGTCCCCCGAGATCTTCGTCCTTACGTGGCGACGATCGGCGGCAGCTCTTTCTGGACAGCTTGATAACATTATGTCGCCTACGTCGACATATGCACTGGCTAGTTTTTAAAGAACGAGGGCCGGGAGGGCTCCCTAAAATATTATGGGCTTGTGAACACACTCTCGTAAAGACACATGTGTTACAACGACGTGTCCTTTCGCCTGCAAACCCTTAAACGAAAGTTTAATACAACATACCGAAAAGAACAATTCATAGATAATAAATCACTCGTATATATTAAATAGACATTACATTTGTCAATAATTATTCTTTGATTAAAAAATTGTATTCTCTTTACTTAATTTCAATAAAAATTTAATTTGGGGATTGATATTTTTGCATGAACGTTAAAAATTTAAAGTTATGAAAAATTATATCTCGATATCTGACATAATTGTTAAATAATTTGCAATTACATATGAAATTATTAAATATATTGAATTAAATAATATTGTGACATAGTTAACTCGCGGACAAATCATGTAAATTGGATGTAGCATCATATACAAAACGGTATACACGAATATCGAAAAAATTGGATGAAGAAATCGGAAAAAGGGGATGAACTAGCAAGTACCTGTTAGAAAGTAATCTTTGAAGTCGTCGCATTGCGTGACGCACTCTATTCTCGCTTAAATTACGCTTGTCGTTTACAAAAGGATTCTCTCTTGTCGGACTTCAGGAATCGTATTCCTCCCTCGGGACTATCACTCTTCCTCGTGTTTTAGATTGCCCTCTTTTCTCCAAAGTATGTAAATTCTGTTTATTCGACCAACTCTATCGAATTATTTCTAAATATGTAAAGCGTAAAACACTTAAAATAAGAAAATAAAAATATTAATTACCCAATATTTTTATAAAACTATGTTAAATTATTGATTATGGATATTGAATCGTGTTTTTATTTCTTTTGAGGTAAATAATCTTTTACTCTATTCATTTTATAAACATTTAGCAAAAGAAAAAGTTAACGTTTATTTTAAACTTTCTCGAGGCATAATATACTTGAAATATTACCAGGAATTAATCACAATTTTCGATAGGCACTGACTGTGATTGCATTTATACATTTCTTTTTCTATAGAATATAAAATATTGAGCGATGTCCATATGCGGACCAATAACCAAGGCTACATATCGTTGGTATACGAATGCCATCCATGTGGGGGTTGGGGACGCGCAGGCGAGAAAGGGTGGCTTGAAATATTGGCTACATAGATTTCAACCATTATTGCCGCGTGTAAAACACGGCGACATTTGGCGTTAAATCGATCAGGACGTACTATAGCGTCGTATGAACATCGTTCCTTCTCGCTTGGCGAATAAATACGCCGACCGATTGTAAAATGCAACATAAACTCTGTAAATACGTTCAACGAGACAGCCCGAGTGCCGTTTTATTACATGCAATCGATACCTTTGCATTTGCGCAGTTGTTTTGAACTTTATCAACTCATTGTGAAAAATTTTCCAAGCATTATATCATTTATTAAATCATAATGTTTCATATCTTTGTAATTTTTCATTAATTTGCCATTTTTCAAAAGATATTTCTCTTATTCGTAAAATTAGCTATCTTTATATTTGGATTAAAGTTGATTTAAAAATGTTGGTTTCTTCTGCATATATAAAAATGAATTTGGTTCTATCGAATTAACGTTGGTCATTGGTATAAATTTTTTATTTTCTTATTACTAGATCGGGCATCTAATAATTAGTTAAATATCTCGTTAATACCGCCTTTCTGTTATCTAGAAATTTTATCTTTTTAACGATGTGAGTAAATTCACATTGTGACTTTTACTATTTCCGTTCAATCGAGACGCAGAAAAAGACACGCGATTTATCTTCATGCAGTTAAAAGTCTAGATTTATAGTACTTAATTGAGATTGCTCTAGCTGGTTTCAATGACCAAGTGTCCGAACTACTTCGAATTGGCGAACACCTATTCTATAATTTAATTCTTAGTGTTTCCTACAACTTAAAGTATCTATTTATAATTAAATGCAGTATACAGTCTTTATATATTTAGTATATAGAGGTATTCTCAAATTTTTAGATATAGTGGAGTTTAATGCCTCTTTAATTATTCTTCAGTTACAATGAAACGCTTTATTGGTTATACATCGATCGATTTGGCGAAATTACTCATCCGCGATAAGCGTGCACGTTTAACCATTTAGAGAATGTGTTGTTTAAGCGACGCGAAGGAATTGCAACGATTGTAAAGTAGGAAATATTTACGCCTTGGTTGCGTTTGCCGAAAAGCAGGTGTACCGCAAACTAATGTCGAGCTGTAAAACGCTTTATTTACGGACGATTCACTGTTCCGGCGTGGCATGGCAGTCCGACGACGATAATTGAAGAGTTAATTAACTCGCGTTAAAGTCAACCGCTCCGATCAAAATCCATACGTAGCTAAGTGCCCTCCCGCCGGAAGTATTCATTTGTCATCGCGTTCAGGTGTTCGTGCTCTTCGAAATTCATTGCGACGTACATACATTGCGGCTCGTCAACCTGCTGAAAGATTTATTAAATCATAATGCTGTGTGCGTCAGTACATAAGTATAAAAGTAAGACTGGCGTACAAAATTTGAAAAGTTATTCACTCAGTTATTATTAAGATCTTTATTATAGCTCTTATATGAGGGATCCCAAACGCAACGAATAAATTTCGCGTTCCAAGGATACATAATGAGCGGCGAGTCGAACATTGAGGATATACCATGCTAAAAGGATGCCTCGCGTGGCTAAAAAGGTACCAATTAGCCGCGAAATTTATAATAATACGCGATTTGCCATAATTAATCGACTACGCGCGCGCACTCGACCTCTCGCGTGCAACGCACACACGTATGTATATACATAATGTACACAGACAGGCGCGCAAACGGTCGTGCACTTTTTGAGATTATAATTTTAGATAGGCCGGTTCTCTCTCCGTTCGCTGACGCAAATGGCCGCGTGTAGGCAAATTGAGGTGAGATTGGAGGTCAGGATTGCTAACCGGCCGTTGCCGCATCGCGTTATTCACGTTGCCGGGACGGTACAGAAGCGATTTGCAAGTTAGTTACTATCCATGCACGATCTAAATCTAGGAAGGGCGATGCGTGAAAACGAGAATTAAGAGGATCTTACCGATTACATGCATGCACACGCAAGCAGCAAAGCTGCATCGTCGACTTGTTGCAGAAAACTACCACTGTCGAGACACGGTAAATTTCTCCCGTTGGTAGCTGCTGGATTAGATCTGATCTAGTGTATTCTAGAAAGCAACAGTGATAAAACCGGAATAGCGATTTTGTGCTCGCCGTCGACACGTGTTGAGTTTTACAGTCGCGTGTCGCAATCTCTTTAATAACATAAAAATTTCGCATTCGTTTCTAACTCTGTTATTTAATCAAAGCTAATTATTTAATTCAATCAAAATTGATGAAATAACACACGTAATAGTGAATTTGAAATTTTTATGTACCGTACCATACACGCTTGTCTCTGTCGTAGCTAAATGACACAGCTTGTTGCATATTCGATATTACCAGAAATTGTATTTGCTTGATCAATTGCGTGAAAGTTGCAATGGAAAATATGGGAACGAGGGTCTATTACGTAGATCCCCATATCCAGTTCTGGGACTAACTATGTACTTAACGAACAGCCATTTTGTAATTACTGTCCATTGTGATTACGAAAAGCCCATTAGGAAATCATTACGAGAAAACGCGAACTTGCTTTCCGTGTGAAAATGCCAGCGTCAATGTAAGTAGCCATGTATCTCTGTGTGTATAAAACTCAGAATCCACTATCGTCTAGAAGGAAACACACCTAACTGAACGTCTAATTAGAGGCACGTACCTGGGATATTCGGTACGGTTAGTTTCCTTCGACAGTCGATAATTCTTCTTGTTTGATAATAAACGAGCCACGGTTATTTTCAACGGAGCGAGAGATAATGTTCGCGTCATCCATCAATGTCATTGACACCAGGATCAGGGAAATATTAATAACGCGCGCAAGCACGAGCGCAAGTGCAAACGGTATGCGGAGAGAGAACCGTAGACGAGCTCGTATCTCTCGCGATCTTCTTCCTCGATCTCTCTCGATCTCTTATTTTAGCCGAAAGAGAAAGAAAGAGCGAAACCGTCGTTATCTCTCGCCAGCTGCACGTGAATACGTAACGATTTGCGCGCCTCACTCTGAAGCGCTGCTTCCTCATCTTCCGAGGGGTCCGCGGTCTGAGAGGAGCCGAGGGAACGATTAAGATAAACCAAACCGCTAATTAAGAGGGAGAGGCCAGGTAAGAGGCTCTACGCCATGTTCTAGGCCACGCATCTTGTACAGTCAAGCGTGTAACAGCTTCTTCGCGCAGTCAGCCAACCCGCTCAGCCAAATGTCAACCGACGTCTCTTTTTCTGTCTCTCTCTCTCTCTCTCTCTCTCTCTCTCTCTCGCGTATATGCGGTCGGTTTGCATCTCGCCGTGCGAGAGATCTGTACGCCGCGATAAATACCGCGCGGATGAGTGCCTCACACGAAAAATTTTTGCGATTAGCGCGGAACTGTTACACTGTGCATAAGACCGCACAGCCGCATCGTACAGTCGAGATTGGAATGCGAGCGATTTTGATGTGGCAGGCATATGGGATGTACGGTAGAAATTAACAGACTTTATATCTTTCGAGATATTACGAACGTAACGTTATTCTTTGGGAGAAGAATATGCGGCTCTTAGGTTTAATTTGGAATGAATGCAGAGATACGTGTAGATTTTATATAAAATTTTTCAAGAATCGTGAATTCTAGCGTAATTTCAAAATCCTTTACATTTGAGTGTATAGCAAAATTGAAACTGTTTACAGAGAGAAAGATATATACGCAGACTAATAAAATGCCGAATTATCGATTTTTCTTACGTCAGTTCTCGCACGCATTCCGCCTTTCGAAGGCGTACGAAACGCTCGGCATCACCCGGTATGTGAATTCGCGCGAAGCATCGCGTAATACCAAGGGATCACGGTGGACCAGCTAACGTGATTATTATAAAGTCAATACGTTGCTAACTCATCAGCCGGCTCCGCCCTCTAACAGCCCGGTAATATGCACCGGCCAAGAAGTCAGTTACGCTCTATCAGTGTTCGCTCTCGCTCCCTCTCGCCTTCTCCTCTTATCGCGTCTCTTATATACCTCGTTCCTCGCGTCTCCCTCGGTGCGCGCAGCCTCCCTTAAACATAAGTATGTCTACCTACGTGGATAGGTAAGTGCCTACATACGTGTGTAACCTACCGACATACGTGCGGCGCATCCTTCCCTCTCGCCTCATTGCCGTCTCCCTTTCTTCCTCTCTCGTTGTTTCTCTCCGCCCGGCACTACCTGCACGTGCAATACACGTTCCGCTGTACAGTCCTCCGGTATCTGCCGGATCTGAACGAGCTGCACGAAATCGCTGCCTGCAATTATCCCTGAGAAATATATTACTTAAAGGAGCGCTGCGCGCCGTAAGAAAACGAGCCGGTGCAACTATTTTCCGTAGTCGCGATCTCGGGCCGCCTTACGTACACATAGATACGCGTTGAACATTATCGGGATTCATTGCGCCAATTTTTGAGGAAATCGCCGCATCGCGTTGCGTCGAGGATGCGTGGAAACGCGTCCCGCAATTTACTCACTCTGAGAGCTGTGTTATTTTGGAATGGTTCGTTACGGGACGAGTATAATGGAAGCTTCGCGCGCCAAGCGATTGCTTTTATTATAAAGGGCTCGCGTTGTCGGCTCTGTTTTTAAATATATTTGTTATAATCGAGTGGAAATCGCTCCGTCCGGCTGTCGCGACTGTCCGTAAAAGTAATGAAAATTTTCACTCATTACTTTTATTTAAATCCCTGTCTTTATTTAATATTTAAAAATATGGACCTTTAATTAAAAGAATATTCTTTCGGTATTCTTTATCACGATATCGTATTTTTATCGTGGATTATTATCATGATGCTCGAGTATGTTCCTATTAACTTTCGCGCGGCAGGCGAGAAGCTCAGCATGTAATTTCTAAGAGCATGCTCATTACTCTGGAATAGTTCGTTACAAGTGAATTATGAAAGCGAGGTAGATTATGGTTAAACTTTGTCGAACGGTAAGAGATCTTTCTTAACTACATTACGATTATTATCGTCAACGTTTTAGTCTTATCTGTCAAAAAGTGTTTCGTCGTAGCCAGATTTTTAATGAATCATATTATTTGATTCTTACCACAAGCACTTCGATAAGAAATATACATTAATTTATACTTTAATAAAAAAAAACTGCCTGTTGAACGGATAAATTGATTCAAGGGCTGAAAGATTGTTATGGATAAATAAAATAGTATTGATCGTGTTAGCAGCGTCAGCAGTTTTCGAGATTAATATTACGAAATTATCCGTGCGCTCTCTGTTACAAGGCGCGCATCGGTGATCTATGAAAATTATCGATACTTATCGCGCCGCGGTTGCTCGCGCGTGATAAATGCACGCACTAACGCGCGTTCGCGCGTGAGAAGGAGGGAGAGAACCGCGAGTCTCCGCGAAGAGTAACCGATAACGTAATACGGGAAAAGGGAACAGCAAGAGGCGCGTACCACCTCGCCGAGGTATCTGTTACATGCCTTATGGACAGCGCGGAACGCGTTATTACAGTCGGGAGGCGGTACGGCAGGAATCGCGCCTTTTTTCCTCGGCGAGCGAGTTCAAGGTCAGGGTTGGGCCCGGGTCGTTTCATTCATTCGTGTGAAAAGTACGCGTGTAGACTCGGGCCGCGTTACTCGCGCGCGCTCCGCCACGTACATACGCAGGTAGGTCTTAATCCGGCGTCTCGATCTCTCGAACATTGGCTCGCGGAGCGAGCCGTAGATGCGTGATTGCTTTTAGATCGAGTGTGTGCATAGCGACGCCTTTCCTTTCCCCGTCACATCTGAGGGATGAGAGTAATTCGCGATATTGTATCGAGCGAGATATCTATTCAGAGACTGGACGGGCTTCTATTTCTGTGGAACGTAACTACTCGTTAAGCTTAAATACTTCTTGGAGAAGTAGCTGTTGATATAGTCATCTTAAATTACTTGCATTCGCAAATCTTCCCCTCGCAGCACGAGGGCATACAGATACTCACTCCCGTATATGGATTGAGGGGGCTCATAAACCATCACGTCGCATCATGACACATCGGCGACATGTAGGGCCGAGAGCGTAATGATGTCGTTACGCTGACAACGAGTGTAGGTGCTTGAGAACGCGTCCTCAGGTGAAGTCGTTAAGGCGTTACTTAATCTGAGA
>VBVR01005586.1:0-11751 GCA_011638315.1 Tetramorium parvispinum
ACCATACTACAGATCGTTTTAACACACTTGTAAAATGTGCAGGAAACTATCCCTTTCGCTCGATGGTTAGTAAACAGCCGTAAAATGAACATGAAACGATATACACGTGTGTATTGTGTGCATGTGTTACGCATTGTTTCATGTTCATTTTACGGCTGTTTATTAACTATCGAGCGAAAGAGATAGTTTCCTGCACATTTTACAAGTGTGTTAAAACGATCTGTAGTATGTTTTTATTGAAATATTTCTTTATTTTACCGTAGTTTGCAACAATTGTCACCGTAACCTAGCCGTCAAATTTCTCGCTTCTGACGTCACGAATCAAGATGGCTGTGCTGGGTACCCAGGAGCCTTAAGTTCCTACAAAGAATGTGACATATATACCTGATTGGAAGAAATTCAAGAGATTAATTTATTATTTAAATGATCGCGTATTGTGTGTATATATGTACGTGTTGATTGCTACATAAATTATATAAAATTGAAATTGGACGGGGATTTTTTGGCACGTACTGGTCCATAGCTTAATGGCACTTTCACGCCACTTTTGAAAGTGGATACATTAATCGTATCATTACACTTGAATCCCTAAAGTTGTTCTACAATATCGTGATCATTTTTATAAGAAGACTGTTTGAAACTGCTTTTTTGTGAATGCTTTGTCCTTTGTAATTCCTTCGCGAAATACACTATGGTTTTCTTCAGGCCTTCAGCCAAAGGAACTTTAGGCTCCCAGTTTAAATATTGTTTGGCTCTACTAATATCCGGTCTTCTTCTCTGTGGGTCATCCTCAACCGCCGCGAGTTCAATTATTTCACTGGTAGCACCCACCAAGTCCTTTATTATACGCGCAAATTCTAGGACAAATTAAAACATTGAATTTTAATAAATACCACAAACAAATAGTGGAAAAAAAAACATAATTAGAATAATAAGTGACTCTTACTTTCGATCGTATGCTCCACAGGATTTCCGATATTTACAGGTAAGGTGTAATTAGACGCCATTAATGCTACTAATCCGTCTACCAGATCGGAAACGTATTGAAACGATCGTGTCTGTTTTCCACTGCCGTAGATTGTGATCGAAACATTTTGTAAAGCCTGGAGAATAAAATTCGATACAACACGACCGTCATTCATGTGCATTCTGGGGCCGAAGGTGTTGAAAATTCGTGCAACTCGAACCGAGACACCTTCCTGTCTCATGTAAGCGTAACTCAATGTTTCAGCAACCCGTTTTCCTTCATCATAGCATGCCCGCGGACCTATATTTCAACAGTACACCAATCATTAAAGGGTCTATTACAAAGAAAAAGAACTAGCTATATTTATATCGCATAGGATCTTACCAATCGGATTTACATGACCCCAGTAAGTTTCTGCCTGCGGATGTTCGTTCGGATCACCGTATACTTCCGACGTGCTTGCAATTAATACTCGTGCGCCGACTCGTTTCGCGAGTCCTGAAATACCGTCAACAGATTACATAAGATTACTTCCGATACTTCCATTTTCAAATTCAGCTCCATACAGCTAACTCACCAAGCATATTTATAGTGCCCAACGTATTTGTCTTGATCGTTTTCACAGGATTCAGCATGTAGTGCGGCGGACTGGCTGGACTGGCGAGATGATAGATCTCGTCAACCTCCAGATACAATGGCCTCACGATGTCGTGATGCACCAACTCGAAGTTCTCGTGACCGACCCAATGCTCCACGTTCCGCTTTCTGCCGGTGAAGAAATTGTCGACGACTATTACTTCGTGCCCAGCGAGCATCAAGCGGTCAACCAGATGGGAACCGACGAAACCCGCACCACCCGTCACCAGTATTCGCTTCCGGTTCTTATAATTCAGGAACTTCACCGTCGGGAAGTCTTTCGCCACTCCGTTCTTAATCGCCGCCTCCAGATGCTGAAGCTTACCCTCCAGCTCGCGGATCCGAACCTTCGCCTCCTCGATGTCTCTGATGTCCCCGTCGGATGGCTCGCCCTCGACATCGCGAATTTTCTGCGACGCGACCTCAACGAGTTCGTTCTTGTCTTCGTCTAAGCTAGCTTTATTTCTGAGTAAAGCGCGGTGTCGACCGCGATTAAAGGATCGTTCCTCTTCCGTAGACACCAAAGTTTTGTAAAAGCCTAGAACTGTTATAAGAAAAAGTTGCAGAAAACGATGTTAGGAATCTAAGATTATACGCTGAGAGAAAAATATAATTACTTTTTGGACTCTACTTTAATTTTATAATATTTCTAACAATAAATATGATTAACTTAATTATATGTATTCTCATTATTTTAACCAGAATTATCATTAGAAATATTATAAAATTGTGATTGAATCCAAAAGTAACTATATTTTTTACTCAGTGAACAGACCTGTTCTTTATGCATTCAATTTTCAACGGTGACACAATTATTTGTTATCGCAGTAAGCAAAGTAATTGTAAACTTATGCAAGAATAATAATAAATTTTTCTTTACGGATAAAATTAAATATAAATATATCTTGGCTTGACTTGTAATTAGAAAGCCAGCACGGAAGACACGCGTACACGGATATAAATAATATTTGCATTACGCATTAAATTGATTTACAATTAAATAAATTCTTATAGGTGTCATAATATTATAATAACATTTCAGACTAATGAAACGGTAAACTTTTTTGTACATATATCTTATAGGCTTGACTTGTAATTAGAAAGCCATGCACGGAAGACACGTGTACATGGATATAAATAATATTTGCATCATGCATTAAATTAATTCACAATTAAATAAATTCTTATAGGTGTCATAATATTTTAGCAAAATTTTCAGACTAATGAAACGGTAAACTTTTTCGTAACATTTAATTGTTTTAATATATCATAATTAATGACTTGAAACAGACCACAGGCAACCGCAACAGCTAATGTTCAAAAGATTTGCGAGCTTTACTACTACGATTGTCTTGCTCTCCAATTCATGCTCAGCATTCACAATCAGTGATGCTCAGCACTAAAAGCCAAACGTTATATAATTACATAAATCACATGCTGTACATATTCGCGCTCTAAGAAAGCTTTCCGATCATTATTGAGTTTAAATATTAATTAATTCTCATTGTTTCGATATTAATTAATTATTAATTCTCGTTTTTTTTTCGCGCTTTTGTTATTCCCGTTTTTATTATCTTTCTCGGTCTACATTTATTATACCGAATATACAATCGGAACAGCACTTGTCAATACTGAAGTGAAAAAAAATGATACTCATTATTTTTTAGTTAATTTTATTTCGCAACAAATTTAATTGAAATCCAAAGTTCAGTTGTCGATAAAGTTACACAGATGGTATTTCTCGATAATGTCGCGATTGTATAATCATCAGTGGTTAATCACGACAGTGATTCGAACTGTACAAGGCGCCTTTTATCAACATTACGTGCTTGCATAGAAGCAAAAAAAAACCGAGAAATTTAAAAATATTCGTCCTTCATTTTAACGGAAAACCAATTGCAACGATTTACAATTGCTCGTAATGTTCAGAAAACTATCGCTCGTACGTTTCGTTTGTCAGAGTTAAGGTCAATTTTTATCGCGTTTTCTTCATTTACATGAGAGATAAACACACGGAAAAACACATTCAAACGTTTGTCATTTTAAAACCTCGTTATTTTTACAACACAGTATACCGAAGTTTTTCCAACATTTTATACGGCAGTGGAGCGCTAATGGAATCATACAATTATCGTTACGTAAACGTAACACGTGAACAAAAATAAAAAGAAAAAAGATTACATTGAAGAATATCGTCGAATCATAAATAAAAGTGAGAGATTTGAGGGGAAAAGAGAGAGGGATCGTCCCCTGAATTCGCGAGATTAAAAAAACAAGGAAGTAAACAACGAGAACGTGCGAGATCGCAATCGCTTGATTTATCGCTCATCTCGAGCGTGGCGCATCTCGCGCAGAGTCTCAGGATGAATCTCGAGGCCGACGGTGACCCTCGTCGTCGCGGTCCCCCGAGGGGACCTTGGCGCCATAACCTAACCGTGGACTCACCCAGCAGCACGCAAACCGCGAAGATCGCGACCTGTTTCATCTTCCGTTGCGTGACAACCATGCTTTAAATTCGCACATGACTCGCTCGAAGCCGAATCGCGCTACGTCACTCCCGCCGCGGACTGACTGACGACGAGCGTCGCGCACCCCCGCGCGACACGGGAAACACGCGTTCGAGGTGTCGAGCCAGCTTGAGCCAGCTTGGCTGTTAATTTTCAAAATATACTACACGGGGCGACGGGGCCAGGGAACCATAACCTCCGCGACGCACGGACACCGACCGAACGCTCGATCGCTCCCCGCGATGCTCTTGCTCTTGCACGCGACGCGCTCGTGGTTATTGACGCGCCGTGATCGAAGATACGAGTGCCGTCATCTGGACGGTGGTGCTCGAATTTACTCGAGATTTTACGCCCATTTACACTCCGTCGTGTTTGTCAGAATCTAAAATTGATTATTTATTAATATTGTGATATTTATTACAATATTACATTATTAATTATATAATACAATAATATTGTAATTAATTTATAATATTAACTTTGGGATTTATTTCATTTATTAATATCCTAATGTATTATTTATAATCTTTAGGTGATTAATCGAATTTATGAATATACATATCTACATGGAATATTATAATGTAAATAATATTCAAGTAGTAAACTTACTCTCCTGTTCGTATGTTATTGTTATTATCCTTGGTTTGTACTCATTTAAATGAAAATTGTAGAAAACATTTAGTTTTACAGCAATACATATAATTCATCGAGGCGCATGCTTATTTATGAAATATTTCAATTTGCACAGTAATAAAATTAATGTAAAATTAACGCTGCATAAACGATCGAGAGTCGTCAAAAATCGTCGTATCATTGTCGTATCATCGAGGACGGCGCGGGCGCATGTACCGTCCGCCGTTAACCTAACCTCAAAAACTGGTGGCTGCGAGTGGCGCGCACGCAGGCGCAGAGCCCGTTCTTCGATTGATATATAAGGCTACAGCAAGTACAAAGGAAACATCTCGGGTGGTTTTCCTGAAGTCACGGTGGCAGTGGCACTCGAAACATGGCAGACATCATCGATTGTAACTTTCCTATTTGGGGCCTGCTGCCTAAGAAAGAGACGGGTGTCACACAGTTTCTCACCAAGTATCCTGAGTACGATGGCCGGGGTGTCGTCATTGCGATCCTCGACTCGGGGGTGGACCCCGGGGCCCCGGGTATGCAGGTGAGCGACGAGGGTGAAACCACGAGCATTGGTTATTTGGTCGACACGCCTTCCGTAAGGCGCTAATCCCTTCGCCCGAGGACCGCCCTTTCCCTGAAAACGCCAAATCTCGGAGTGGTAGATGTTCTTCACGAGGATACCGTTTCTTCTTTTCTTCGTTCCTTATTTGTCCGAGATAGCCCCCCGCATCTCACCAATTATATCTATTGAAAGATAAGAGTCATGCCGTTCGTTTACTCTTGCGTGACTCTTGATGATCCTCTCGATCGCGTAGTCACGCTTATAAGAGGATCCTGCTGTCTGTCAGAAAACTGTTGTTGCATGGGCTTTGTAATGATAATATTTTATATTAACGACTGACTTTTGTCACAATAATTTTAAATTTGCCGTGAATTTTTGTCGATATATATATCTTTGTTCAATAATAAATTCTGAAGTTGTATAATTTTTTTTCTTTTATACACTATTCTCCGCAGTTTTTATTAAATTTGTATTTTTATAACTTTGTGAATACCTCTTACATAATTTTAATACCTTTAACAAAAAAATCATTATCTATATATAACTGTTGTTATCTATAAATACATAAATAATTAAATACCTAAATATGGGACTTAGGTGACTTCAGATGGAAAACCCAAAATTATTGAGAGATTTGACTGCAGCGGAGCAGGAGATGTAGATACTAGCAAAGTTATTCAAGCGCCAGATGGATATATAACTGGCTTGACTGGCCGTAAATTAAAGGTATGTTTACAGAAGTATATGTTTACAAACTATTCTGTTACTTAGAAAGAATATTATGTATGAAAAGTTAGTATATTTTTTTTATATAATTACTTTTATAATTTTTAATTCTCATTTAGAAGTAAACAGAAATAAAATCTATTAAACTGTCATATAAAAATTATGTTAGGTATATACATGCAAGATATAAAGATATATATTAATGCCATGAAATGGCATTGATTCCATTATAAAATTTACTGTTACGTTTATTATAATATAGCATACATATTATACATGAATTGTAATATCTGATGTTTAGGTTCCATCTAATTGGAATAATCCTAGCGGGGAATACCATATCGGTTTAAAAAATCTGTATTCGTTATATCCTACTAAATTGAAGGAAAGAGTAGTGGCAGAACGCAAGAAGCGTCTTTGGGATGATGGACATAAATCAGCCCTTGCAGAAGCTTCCAGACAGTTACAGGTATAATAACATTTTTAATTATAATACATTTGTACTTATAATTTATTGTTTCCGAAATGAAATAGTTTCCAAAATGAAATTGTTTCCAAATTACAATATATCTAATTTTTTTTATTCACATTCTTTAAAACTCTTAAAATAATCTTATAAATCGAAACGAACGTGAGATTAAAATTAGGACTTATTGATTATGAAGCAATCACTTTGACATCATTTCAATGTTAAATCTCTTCGTTATTAATTATCTGTCTCATTTGATATCTCAAAATGTATTTGAAATTTTCAATTCTTCGTAATGTTAAGTTGTTAGTTTTCCTTACTTGATGTATAATCATAATGTTATTAACATGTTGCCATAATTCCTGGAAATCGATAGAAATATCTTCGATTGGTATTATAATTAGAATTTTAGTCCATGTGATCCAAAGATAGGAGTGTCGCGAGCATGTCAAACCATGCAATTAAATGAGGCCGCTATTTCACAATACGTCACAGTGATCTGTATCTAATGCTATATTTGTATTTGGCATTTGTATTGTTCTATTGTAAAGGCATTGATTCCATTATATAATATACTTAAGCTTGTTATATGAACGTTATATATGTATATAGCATCCTTATTCATTTTGTGATTTTTTAATAGTACATAATTAAAATATTAATTTATAAGTACACAAGAGAGAGAGAGAGAGAGAAAGAGAAAGTATGTAAAAAATATTTTTAAAAATAAGAAATTGAAAATATAAAAATATATTAGTATCAATATAGAAATTTTCTAGAATTAAAAATATATTTTATATATTACTGATGATATGAACTAAATTATTATAAGCAAAAATTTTATACCATTGTTAAAATGTCTGTGATTCTATTTATGTACGGTTTATTTACAAGATAAGCTTATTTCAATACATTATTTTCTATTAATAAATAGTTAATTATTAATCATAAATTAATTCTGTAATGTGTAGGAATTTGAGAACAAAAATCCACAATTATCGACTTTAGAAGAAAGACTGCAAAAGGAAGAATTTGAAGCTCGAGTTGAAGTATTGAATAATATTGAAAAAAAATATTGTGATGTAGGACCTACTTACGATTGCGTTGTTTTTCACGATGGCAACATTTGGAGGTAATCATATTCCGAGTATGTGATAAGCCTAAATATGCACATACCTGTTGATTTAAAATCTAAGTTATTTGCATTATATTTATTTGTTTAATTTGATGCCTATCTTTCTCACGACAGAGCATGTATTGATACTTCTGAAGTGGGTAATTTGGAAACTGGCGTGTTTCTTGGTGAATATTCCGTCACGAGAGATTTTGCTCCTCTTACTCAAGAAGACCAATTAAATATTAGTATTAATATCCATGATGAAGGCAATACATTAGAAATTGTTAGCTTATGTTGTAAGTATGATAAAAAAATCATATTTATTAAGGTTTTGTAAAATTAATTGTCGATATTAGGATATTTTCTTTTAATTGCATTATATTATAGCGAGTCATGGAACACATGTGGCATCGATTGCGGCTGCATACTTTCCTGATAATCCAGAATTGAATGGAGTGGCACCAGGAGCCCAGATTATTTCGCTAACTGTCGGTGATGGACGTATTGGCACAATGGAAACTGGAACCTCTGTAGTACGAGCGATGATTCATATAATGCAGCGTAAAGAGAAAATTCATGTTATAAACATGAGCTATGGAGAACACGCTCATTGGTCAAATACAGGTCGAATAGGAGAAATAATGAATGAAGTTATTGATGAATATGGCGTAACTTGGGTTGCATCTGCTGGCAATCTTGGACCAGCTTTATGTACCATTGGTAAATATAAAATTTTATTAATTTTTTTTCTAATTTTTTTATAAATATTAAATATTCTTTGTTAAATCAGTTTCTTGGACTAAATATTAATTTTGTGCTTAATGCAATTTGTATTATAAATACAATATATTTCAAAAATTAATATTTTAATGCGTTATGTGTCTTATATCTAAATAAATTTATAGGAACTCCTCCAGACATTAGTTCAAACAGTATTATTAGCGTTGGTGCTTACGTATCACCTGATATGATGGTAGCTGAATATTCTTTAAGAGAAAAGATGCCAGGCATGCCATATACATGGTCCTCTCGTGGTCCAATGATAGATGGAGGTGCTGGTGTAACAGTATGTGCACCGGGAGGTGCTATCACCAGTGTTCCAAATTTTACTCTTAGGAAAAGTCAACTTATGAATGGTACAAGTATGGCAAGTCCACATGTTACTGGGGCAGTTGGTGTGTACCAGAATTTTTATTCATGATATATTAAAAGATACGTATAACTATAAAAATATTCTTATTTCAAATTTCTATATTTTAGCGGTTCTTATATCGGGTCTTCTTGCCAAAGGTTGTTTATATTCGCCTTATAGTATAAAGAGAGCTCTTGAGAATACCGCTCTTTATATATCCAATTTAGATCCATTTGCACAAGGTTCTGGGCTATTACAAGTCGAACGTGCATTTGATAATCTCGTCTCGTGTTGTGATGCTCCCGAGAGAGATGTACGCTTTGCCATTAATTGCGGGGTTAATAATTCTAAAGGTATTCATATGAGAACAGGTCTTATTGATCGCCCAAAGGATTATGCAATTACGGTTGAACCAGTATTCATAAATAGCGAAAATATAGGTAATTTTATATAATATATAATGTTCTGCAATTATTTTTAGTTTATTATCATTATGTTAAAAATCTATAAATAATATATAAAATAATATTTTTTACACAAATAAGTTTTTATCGTTTTGTCCAGATCCAGCACGCAAAATTGATTTTAATCTGAAACTAACACTCGTATGTGATGCTTCCTGGGTCCAATTTCCGACACATCTGGATTTGATGCATATGCCTCGAGCTTTTGCTATTAGAATCGAAGCATCTAATTTACCAGAAGGTGTTCATGCCACTAGGTAAAAAAAAATTTTATTGTATTATATTAAACATAAAATATGAAATTATATAAAAACTATTTAAAACCATTGCGACCATTTGGATTTTCAGTGTACGAGCATATGATGTAACTAATATCGCGAAAGGACCAGTATTCCAAATTCCGATAACTGTTGTCCAGCCAATGACAATACCGAAGACTGCACTTCTTCCAGACTTAACATACACAAATGTTTTATTTAAACCTAATACAATTCAACGTCATTTTATTCTTGTTCCAGAAGATGCTACTTGGGCAGGTAGGTTATATTTATAAAAAGATTTCATGGCAAGATTATTTCATCTAATTATTTACATGTTTTAAATATATATATATAATTTTTTCTTTGTATTAGTTCTCAGATTAAAAAGTACAGAAAAGGATAAAACTGGTAGATTTGTAATGCACACGATTCAATTAAAACCTCGTTTAGCCTGTAAAACTCTTGAAGTTAACAGAATAATCAGCGTTACATCTCAATCAGAAACCGTTCAACCATTTGCTGTACAGGTATAAATTTATATTAAAGATATAAATACATTTTAAAAAGTTTAATTTGTATTTGTTTAATACATGTTCCTATATATCAATCTTATTTTTACTTTTTCAGGGTGGATTAATTTTAGAAGTAGTTATCGCAAAATATTGGGCAAATTTGGGCGACATGTTTATCGATTATTCTATAGAATTTCATGGAATTCATATGATAAATGGTAATCTTACTATGCTATCTGGAGATGGAATAAATCGCCTTGAATTACGTAGTTCTCTTCGAAACGAAGAAGTTGTACCCAGTATTTCTCTAAAGACATCTGTTCAAGTCTTAAAGTATGTTTTATTTCAAATTTGTATCTACAATTATTTTTCATTAATGATTAACTACATTTTGCTATGCAACATTATAGGCCTAACGAATCTAAAATTGCTCCTTTACGAGCACGTGATATTATTCCACCATCACGACAAATATATGAATTACAACTAACATACACATTCCACTCGGCAAAATCAACTGAAGTTACACCAAATGCTGCATTGCTTAGTGATTTGTTGTATGAAAGCGAGTATGAAAGTCAAATGTGGATGATTTACGATTGCAACAAACAACTAATAAGTTGTGGAGATGCATATCCATCTAAAGTGAGTTTTTCCACTTAAATTAGAAATATTTAATTAAAATATATAATAAAACATATTAGAATTGTCATTGTAGCACTGCAACTTTTTTATATGTAATTAATATATGAAATATTAAAAAAATATACATATTTAGGATTGTATATTTTTTTGTAGTATACAATTCACAAACTAGAAAAGGGAGACTACACTTTGAAAATGCATATACGTCATGAGAAAAAGGATCTGTTAGAAAGATTAACAGATATGCCGTTACTTCTGAGTCACAAGCTTAGTACACCAATTAATTTAGACATTTATGCCAATCAATCGCAAGCTATTATTGGTGGGAAAAAAATGGTTGCTGCATCTATTCCACCTGGTCATATTCTTCCTCTGTATATTGCTCCATTATCTAACGAAATCAAGTAAGTGTCTATATCTATGTATAATTTTTTTCTTAATATCTGCTCTTGTATTATAGTTATAAATTAGTTTGACATTTTTTAATTTGTTAGAACTTATAATAGATATAGTTGAATATTTAGTATTTATTTGTGGGACTAATCTGCAACTTTATAAGTTATCTATAAAGAAAATTTTATAATTTGAACTGAAAACGTCTAATATTTATTTAAAATTTCTGATTGCAATTTCACATTTAAAATCAATATATTAATAAATTTTTAAAAATTGATTATTTCATAAATTAGTTTTAAATATATAAATTTTATCTTTTTCACTCACTTTTTACATTGTATACACGTTATGTATCTTGTTCATTATTGCATATAATTTGTATCACATATACTAAAATACGTATTAGAAATATATTATTTATTGATTTATACTGTTAAATCATTTTTTTATCGCACACTTGTTTTATACATAGACAGACTATGCTTAAAATATTCTATGCAAAATTTTATATTTTTGTATATAAACTCTTAATAATTTTACGAATTGAAAATTAATATCGTATTAATATCATAATATTATCGTAGTATGTTTGATTGAATAGTTTGACTTTTAGTTAGTAATTTTTATTGTGGAATTAAATTAAAAAAACATTTGAATAATATTCATATAAATGGTTTTTTATGAAAAAAATGTATATTATACATTTTATGCATATATATGTATATATGCAT
>VBVR01005587.1:0-11748 GCA_011638315.1 Tetramorium parvispinum
ATCAAAAGGAGTTCGCTAATGTCGCTTCTCTGACTATAGGACTCTACTCTGATTATAGGACTCTAGTGCTACCTACCTGCAAAACGGTTGAAGCTCCGAACTGTCGACGGACATTCAATGCATTCAATCCAAGTCAATGAATTGACCAGGAGCCAACTAAGAAAGAAGAAGAATTCAAGTCAATCAGCTCATTCAGTCAAGTGAGCACACCTTATTAGCTCTAGCTACCTTGATTGTTATTAATGCGCAATGGCTACGTCGAAGACTACCAATACGTACAATAGACAAAATTGGGAGGATGCGGTGAGTGTGAAATGACTCGTTTCATAAGCGAGAGATGTTCTTGTCTTGTGAATATTTCTACGTCTGTCTTTCATCGTGTCGCTCTCTTGACTCTGACTTGGCTTTTCTCTTTTCACATAGGAATTCCCGATACTCTGTCAGACGTGCTTGGGAGACAATCCGTATATTCGTATGGTAAGTAACTCGTAGTCAGTTGACTCTGCAGCAAATGTTTCTGATTGCAAAGCGATTGCGTGCTGCGTGCCCTGAGAATTATTTTCGGAGTTTGTGACGCACAGCAGTAGAATGCTGCAGACAGTTGCTGGAAATTGAACTTTTTACTCTCTCAGTAGTAAAATGTTAGATCTACATTTAGATATAGATATACACAGGAGTTATTGTTTGTGTTGTAGACAAAGGAGAGATATGGGAAGGAGTGCAAAATATGCATGCGGCCGTTCACAGTGTTCAGATGGTGTCCGGGAGCGAGGATGAGATTTAAAAAGACCGAAGTCTGTCAGACGTGCAGTCGACTGAAGAATGTCTGTCAGACGTGTCTGTTGGACTTGGAGTATGGCTTGCCGATTCAGGTCCGCGACGCCGCCTTGAAGATTAAGGACGACTTGCCACGCTCGGATGTAAATAAGGAGTATTACGTGCAAAACATCGACAATGAAATCGGCAAGATCGACCCGACGAGCCCGGCCGGCGCCGTCGGCAAGTCCGCGGCAGCCAGCGATCTGCTGATGAAGCTGGCTAGGACGAGTCCTTACTACAAGAGGAACCGACCGCATATTTGTTCGTTTTGGGTCAAGGGCGAGTGCAAGAGGGGCGAGGAATGTCCGTATCGGCACGAGAAGCCGACAGATCCCGACGACCCGTTGGCAGATCAGAACATCAAGGACCGTTATTACGGCGTCAACGACCCGGTGGCGGACAAGCTGATGCGCAGGGCGGCGGCGATGCCCAAGCTCGACCCGCCCGAGGACAAGTCCATCACGACCTTGTACATCGGCAATCTCGGGGACGTGTTGACGGAGAAGCAGCTGCGCGACCACTTTTATCAGTACGGCGAGATCCGCTCGGTGACGATGGTGCCGCGTCAGCAGTGCGCCTTCATCCAGTACACGCAGAGAAGCGCCGCCGAGGCGGCAGCGGAGAGGACCTTCAACAAGCTGATATTGGGTGGCAGGCGGCTCACCATCAAGTGGGGCCGTTCGCAGGGTCGGCAGACCGTGTCCGCGGCGGAGGCTACGCGAGAGATCCTCGAGCCCGTGCCAGGTCTGCCCGGTGCGTTACCGCCACCACCGGAGACCATGGGCAACAACTTTTTCAACCTGCAGCCCACCCCCGGCATGATGCCGCCGATGATGATTCCACCGCCGCCGGTCGCCCCGCAGTTTATGTTCCCACCGCAAATGGCGACTGCAGCCGCTGCCGCGGCCGCGGCCGCAGCGCCTATCTTCCCCCCGGGAACGGCCCCCATTCACTATCCGAGCCAAGATCCGTCCAGGATGGGGGCATCGCAGGGTGTTGGCAAACCTTGGCCGGAGGAGTAATGTACACCAGGCAACAATGCCCACGTGAATTTTTTATTATGTATACTATGCGTAAGCACGATGCGACTCGACGTTATTCGAGAGAGATGGAAATATATATATCATTTTTCTTTATCATCAACAATTGATTCTCTTTCTCTTGTACATCTCGCTTCTCTCGTGTGTACGTACATACTACATACATGTACAAGTTTCTGCATGCATCTACAATTGAAACATCTTTCAGCTGCTTCGGTAAACGCGAGACAAAACGCATTGCGCCTCGTCACCTTCCACGTCGTTATTGTTGTGTGCCCGTAGGTATGACAACACGCAATATTGATTTCCAGTAATTCCACAGTTCGACTCCACGAGTTCAAGTCCACTGCAACGTTTTGTTTAACTGAGCCTCAGAATTCAGAATGTGGCAAGACAACGAAGTCAAATTTGACATTTCTCACTCGTAATTATAACATTTCGTTATTTTCCGAATGTCCACCTTTTAGATTGTAATAGCGATTAAGAGTTTCCTTTTCTGACTTCGTTCTTTCGTTTATTCGTTCATCAAGGATCCTTCTTGATGAATAAAGTAAAGCGATTAAATATCCATTTAATGCATCTCGCATTAAATGTCACCTGAAAGTTGACATTGATAATTAGATAAAATGTAATACGTATGTGAGGAAAGAAATTGCGAATCTTTGTTGCATGACAGTAATATGCAGTTACGTGCTGGTGAATTCATCGTTGACAAACTCGACATGATAGAAGATACAAAGGGTAATGCTGGGGACCGAGGAAGATTGATTGTCACCAACTTGAGGGTCATATGGCATTCCTTGGCCTTACCACGAATCAATTTGAGTATGAAATAAAATTAGAGGGCAAATATTCATGTATATACGTAGACGATACACACATAATAAAATGCAATACACAGAACGGTATTGTAACTTTGGAAATCTTCAAGTCAATCTCTTTCTATTACACGTGTTATATAAATTTATATTATATATATAAAATTTATAAACGTTTCTTTCAAAGTTGACGATTTTTTATTATATATAGGCATAGGGTACAATACAGTTATCACGGTGAATACGAAAATTCTTCATACGGTGAGAATGAAACTTCATGGGTGATTGCTATAAAAAAGATTTGCGGTAAACGAGCGTTTCCTTTTTAGATTCATGACGCACATGTGCAAGCTCTTCACGTATTGACCTCATTTCGAAATTGTCGATATGAATTTATATTTACGAATCACGACGTCAAAAGTACGAGACATTACACTTCAGTCATAGGTGTTTACAGGTGATTTATATAATATAAACTCATTATTTCCTCACACAATTACTGCTGTAAACGATACGGTAATGCAAGGCATCCGTTACAGAGCTTACGTGTCGTCGAAAATTTATAGAGAAATTAAACTCAGAAGCGGTATTATACGTGACAATCGGTTAGTTTTATTACCTCAAGAAAGAGTGCACTCTTCCGTCCAGGACGTTTGGAATTTATCTGTCGAACAGGTTTCTATCCAACAACTTTAGCTCTCGAATCTTTAAAGTTGAAGAAAAGCTTTGAATCCTTTTCTCCTCTTATATATGGTCCCCTTATATTCTCATATGATTGATATTCATCTAATTGTTTTATTTCAATCGATTCTTGTTTCTTAAATATAAGCTCTCTCTCTCTCTCTCTCTCTCTCAATTTTCTTTACGCTTTCCTTCATCTTTCATTATATGGTAAAAATGACGTACGTTTCATTATTTTTTAAATAAATATTTCATAAAAAGTTGTAGTTGCACTTTAGTAATAGAAAGATATTTCCATCATTTTCAAATGTAACTTTCCCCGGTTAACGTATGCCATCTTGATCGTTCATATAAGAACAAATTATTTTTAAGGGAAACATCGGGACTTTTATTGCAACCAACATACGTTTAGTATGGTATGCGGATGTCAATCATCAATTTAACGTATCGATTCCTTACCTTACAATCGGAAATGTAAGTGTCACATTAGATGAATACGTGCGTATTTAAAGATAACGATAAGTCTTGACGGAAGAATACTTGTATACAGTTAGATTAGATTTATGTATACTTGTTACTTTATGTATGTACAAGATAATTTCAGAGATGCCAGATTATAAAATACATAAGAAACCAAGTGTGTGCCACATGAATAAATTTTTTGCAGATTACTATTAGAACATCGAAATTTGGACCAACTTTAGTAATATTAAGTACAGAGGCTAGCGGAGGATATGTCTTGGGTTTTCGCGTTAATCCCTTGCAGCAGCTTCACATTACTCACAAAGAAGTGTCGATACTACGTTCAGAATTTGAAAAATTTCCTGTTTTTGGTGTGGAATATACATTTGAACATCAGGTATCTTGTGTGACTTGTAACACATAATTAATGTATCGTTCATCAATATCACAGTCTGTTTATTAGATTATCAGTCTAAACAAGTTAATCTTTTTTACCCTTACTTTCTCTTTTCATTCGAAACCGATTACGGCTATATTTTATTGCGTCTTACATGATGTCTTATAAAATGATATATATTTATTTTCTTTTCTTCGTCTTTTTAATATCATCTCGCAGCTTATTTAAAGTTGTGAATAAATTTCTTTCAATAGCAATTACCATTATAGGCACCCTCGCAAGAGGATATCAGTGTGGAACATTTCACTGAGATACAAGATAATCAAGCTGAGATATCAAATGTATTTGGTTATTATTTCTCCGAGGGGGAAACAGGTCAAAGGAAACCAAATTTTTCGATTCACTTAGGACTCGCGGCTGAAGAGCCAAGGGAAGGTAGTACATTGCAAAGTTTATGGGAACTTGTACCATCGGGTGCTAATTGAGCTAATCTACAACAACTTGAACTTATTTTACAAACTTCAAACTTCTCCATTGAACATTGAGTTCAAACAAACTCATGAATGAAATTTGTATGACAGTGCTCTCTTATCTTATACTCAATATCTTGTAGGGGATAAAAATAAATCCATTTTATACAAAGAGATATAACATGATATATTATTAACTACATCTTATAAGAATCTTGAAATATAATCATTCTTGTTCAAGTTTTTTCGCATTTGTTATTAATATATCTACAATGCCTGACAAATAAGATTCTATTTCGCTCTTGATTTTGTCAAGATGCTTTGGCTTCATAAATTATTATACAACAAAAGTGCTTCGAGACATTATGTCGGTGAAAGAAGAAAATAAATAAGATGGAAGTAACACAGTGTGACAGATTATAATACGTATGTTGAGATAAATTCTCAATTATCTAGTCACTGTTATACGTCCCTCCCTCTCCCTCTCCCTCGCTTTCTGCGTGCGCGCGCGTGTGTGTTTGTGTGCCATTTGCAAAATTTAGCTTGGTCTACAATTCAAAGCTGGCGTCATTGGCTGATCGTGCTGATCCTCACTGTCCTCATCGCTAAATTCGTGCTGAGGAACGGGAAATCTATATCCCATGTTCATGAGCATTAATTCAAATGGATCACTGTTCATGCGTATTTGATTGGCTGACGCGGCATCATCCAGATTCTGAATTTCTCTTTCATTTACGCTACCATCCTGTCAAAAAAATTATATATATATATAAATAAACAAAAAAAATAGTATACAATTTACCTCTGGCCATGGACTCCACAATCTAATGACTGGATCAATGCCACTAGTAGCTAACAAGCACATAGATGGGTGTGGTTGTAAGCAATTAACAATTCTTTCGTCCCCTCGCAATACACGTACGATATTGGTAGTATTACGATCCCAAATAAAAAAGGAACCATCATCTGATCCAGCTACTATATATTGACTATTGCTTGAAATGGAAGTTACAACGATCAAAATAAGCTTTATACAAATAATGTAGAGATTTTGGAAATTTAAACAATGTTTATTATTATATCATTGTTTACTTACTTTCCAAAGAAATTTGCCTCCTTTATGTCGGTTGTAGTATTACAATGACCACAAAATCTCATTTTGTAATCGATTGTGTTGCGTCTCCATTCTTGCTCATAATCCGATAACGGAAGAAACGTCTGCCTGGTTTGCGTGATATCTTTACCTAACGAATAATACGTTAAAATTAATGTTTTTATTAGCATTACTAGCAACAAGATATTTATTAAAGACTAAATCTTGCACATAAGTTTTTAATAACTTAATTAAATGGCTGTGGCAAAGACTAAAAAGTAGAGATCGAGTATCGATTGCTTCAATTATATAAACATTTGGATAAGCCTATTTGGAGATAGTGTTGCGTCTCCATTGGAGAGAACATTATTTTTGTAATTATTTATATATATAATTTAGGGACAAAAATATATACGATATAATATCTATATCTGTAAAATTGTAATTTGTTATCTTTCAGGTTATTGCAATGCAATATGAATGACTCGAATCAATATGAAGGGGATTATAGAAATATATATAATTTTACAAAGATAAATAATATTACTGTACCACGGTGTTATATCACTCAGTCACTCACTCACTCATTCATTCACGCACGCACGCACGCACGCACGCACGCACGCACGCACGTATGCATGTGCACACACAACGTTTTTATTACAAGTGCACATAAAATACTGTATGCAAAAGATCTGAATAATAATAAGATATCATGAAATTAATATTGTATTATTAATAAATATAAATTAATATCGTATTATAGATCAATTGTCCAAATATTTATATGACATAGACTAACCATTCAAATATTGATAATCGTAAACATTCCTAATCATCTAAAATCATTTTAATCTTATCAATGACATTAATGAATGCATGTGTGTATATGCATCTTTACAGTATTTTATATTGCTCCATAGAAAGGTTAAAATTAAAATTGTTTTACCGGCATCGATAGCTTCTTTTATGTCCATCTTCAATGCTCTACATGCTGAATTAGTTGCATATTCTGGAAATTTTTGTTGAAAACTCTTGAGCACTTTATCAGCTTCAATCGATCGATTTAAATCATACAGGCAACGTGCCAATCTGTGTTCACACATGCGTAAACAATAAATTATATTAATGAATTTCAATAATACGCATTTGTACACTTAAATGTAAAAGATTAAATTGAAAAGCTTAGAGTACGAATGTGCCAAGTCACTTGAAAATATAAATATAAAGATGCAACCTTTTATATAAACTGTAACTATATAATTGGAATTGCAGAGATATATACAAGAGCATACATTTCTTTCACAGATAACTTTCTATTTCGTGTCACGATTGAGCATTCTCTCTTCAATTATAACCATTAGTATATATTATACATTTTACCTAAAATGAGCTTTCACGTGTTCTGGATCGAGAAACAACGTTGTCTTGCAATCTCGTAAAGCAGCGTAAATATCGCCATCCCTAGGAATATCACAATTACGCACACTTATATATATGTGTATACATAATTTTATAATTATTTCTCTTATACATACTGTTATCAGCGAGAATAGTTACCAAGCGCGTTTCATATAAGCAGCTGCTCGATTAGCAAACAATACCGCTGCCGTTGGACAGTTTGAGATTGCTTTATTATACAAATTAATCGCTAGTGAATATTTCTGCTGCTCAAAGCCTTCGTTTGCCTGTTAACCAAAGAAAGCACCGTTATAAATTAAAACTTACATTTTTCTCTCTTTATCCTTTTTTCGTTTACTCTTTTGAAATATTTAAATGAAACAATTGCGAAATGTACCACTGAAAAAAACGCGCATAAGATATAATTCTATAGACTTACTAGGCGCTTTACTTCTTCGACATGCGGTGGCAATATCTTTACATTTTTGTCTACAAAATCCCCCGTATCGTCATCTACATCATTCTGTTTCACGTAATGGTCATCAAGTTTTCGATCTCGCTCAGCCGATTCTATTAAGAGATAGGAAATGATATTAACAATGATACACACGATAATGATTTTTCCTCACGTGACACGTACAACCGCAACATGGAAGCAATGATACAATGATGAATTACCTGGACATTTCCGCGATGAACCGAAAAAAGTTTTCGAATTACTCGGATCATTGATGTCAAATAGGTAAATCTGCTCTCCACCCATATTCACAAGTAGCTCATTTCCATCGTCGCTGAATGTCAAATAGGTGGTTGTAATGCTCCTGGCACCGTCACGAGAGCGGAGATGGCCTGTTTGATATTAGATCGAATAATAATTTCGATTGATAGGTCAAAATGATTCGATGTAATATTTGAAATTGGAAAAGAAAAATGCGTGAAGGGGGGGGGGTAAGTAGAGGCACGCGTCACTGCTATCTCTTTCATAGGGACAAAGTACCTGCGATAAAGTACTGCGCGCTACCCAATGGGATATTATCATCCGGATCGCCTTTGCCTGCTCGATATGCGCTGATACTCGCCCCATTCGAATTATCGTGTATAGAAGGAGACGGCGGAACCTACGATTTCATGATGAAAATATTACAATTACTTGAAATTGAAAATTTACGTAGCATCAAAAAACGAAGAAATAGAATAGTCACCTGCGAAAGTTTAATCATTCGTCGATCATACATCCGGATGTAAGCGTCGTTGGCGCCGATGGCTATCAATTCAGGCCTCCTCGGGTTTACAGCGATGCATTTGCCCTCTGCGTAACAACCCGTGTGGTATACGAGATTCACGAGTACGCTGTGATCGTTACTCTTGCATACGTGTGGTGTACGAATGTCGTATTGCAAAAAGAGACCGTCCTCGCCCGCGCTCCAAAACAAAAATGGTATACTTGGAACGGTAGCGATACGCTTAATACGCTGCTTGTGGCATTTACATGAGAATATCGGTTCAGAGAGCGTGAGATCGTGCACCCGAATCCTACAATCTGCTGCACCTGACACCAGTACACTGTCGTTTGATTTTGGCATAAACTAAAAGCAAAGACAAAAGCCAATATCAAAGTAAACATATATATCGCGCCAAGTCTTGTAAAATGATACACTTGATGTGAGACGATGCTGTGAATATAATAATGCTATTTGTTTTGCAATATATATTGTATAATATACAAAAGTGCACATGCAACTTTGAAGATTATTAACATCCAATAATCCGTATGTCTAAAAGGCATATCGACATGATTGATGTTATTTTATACAGAATTGTATGTACACGTTAATGAGAGTGCGTTGCAGCAGAAACAGATTACAATAGATACTCACTTTCACAGAGAAAATATTTCCGCGATGGCCCGAATGAAGTACCAATTTCTTTTCATAACGGAAAGGATCCCACAATATAATGTCTTTGTCGTCCGATGCCGACGCGAGGATTCTACGCAATTAAGATAATTTATTAAAAAACAAGATATTGCATGCAATCATTATCTGTAAGCTAGCAAGACGGTATTGGTAGTGGAGTAGAGAGTAGATGGTACGTACTGCCCACTTGCATTCCATTCCAAACAATTGACGCATCCTGAATGACCATTTAATTCCTTTTCCAAACCCAGACGTGATATTAAATTTTCAGTGACTTGCAACTTTTGTAGAATCGTATGCGTCACTGAGTCCTATATTAATTTAACATACATTTAATGTAATTACATACAATCGCAGAACCCACGTTACAAACAACAGTAGACTAAAATTTATGTACTTGAGAATCACTCGACAACTTACTTGTATCTCTCTTTGACGTACTAAATCCAGGACTCTATAGTCCTTTCTCTGGATACTAGGAAACATTTCAATGGAAAATATTCCGTTTATTTATATGTACTGTGGCACAATTTCTTAATTATTATCCCCTGAAATATAAGTGAAAAATTGTAATTGTCTAAATTGAAGGAAAAGAAACTATCAAAGACATATGAACGAAATCGTCGAAAGATAACTTGTTAATAAGAGAGTTTTTTAGTCAAAAAATCTCTAATGTACATATACTTGTATGTGTATATATATATTTTTTTTTGTCTCAATGTACAAAATGTATAAACGCAAAAGTCTCTTTTCTTCGTTGGAACTATTAAAAAAAATAACTGTACGAATTAGCTAATACGATTGTCATTCGAGCCAATTATCATCGACAAATTTGTGTGGAGCCTGACTGCCCGTTGTGCAGAATGACTTCAACTGATCTCTTTTGTTTTGAATTCTCGTAATTACAAGTTCCCTCCATGCATATATTATAGTTACTCCAATATATAAATACATCAGATATATAAATATATTGGAGCAACTGCAAGCAATCTGACACGATGAGTCTGTTGTCTGCTTGTCTAAATAGATTGCTTAATTTGGTAAAAATTCTCCGGTTTGTACAAGAACCACGAGCTCTCTCTCTCTCTCTCTCTCTTTCTTCTCTCACCTTAACTTCTCGAAAATGCACTGTTGTCGTAGGCGAGATTGCAATTGTTGAACTACGAAAACTGACGAGTTGTGTGAAACACAAAAGTGCAAATATACGCATAAACACACTAATCTACAATAATTCGCAGTGATAGCAATTACATCTTAAAATGAGATTTCAACAGAGATTTAATAAATCAACACGAAAGTGTAACTTGACATAAAAAAATGCAAGTTGGACTTACTCGTTTATTCAAAACTCTCTGTGTCGAAATTTCGCATCACAGTCCGATTCGTACATCTTATTCGATTATTTGTTTCTTGCATGATTAAATGCACGATATAAGGTGAAGGGCAGAAGAAGCTATAAAGCAATTATCTTACTTTTCGTCGGAATATGGATATAAAATACTCTAGAAAGTATAATACAGTGGTGACGACAGGGGGTAGAAGAGTGAAGAAGGGAAGAAGAGAAGAAGGGAGGAAGGGGAGAAAGAGAGAGAAGGAGGAGAGAAAGAGAGAGAAAGCGTAATCGCGTACACACGTTATGCATACACGTGTATGCATGCGCAACACAATATTATTACACAAACACACGCACACACAGGGTACAGCAGCGTAAGAAACAACGCCAATCATCTTCCGCTACGTATTGTCATTTCCAGAAAAACAGAAGTCTGATTGGCCATTGCAAAAGTAGCGTGTTATTCCCTAGCAAGCACGTTCTCCATGTATAAACGTCACATGCTTCATGCTGCGTTCATACGGAGCACGAAATATTTACACCTTCGTATGTACATACATACATACATACATACAACCTAGTAAACAACACAAAGTAACAATAATGTAATGTCAATGTTATAATTTCCCACTCAACAATATAATTACAACAATATAACTAATATAACATCACATATATAATAGTTATATTATTAAGTAGGAAATTTTAACATTGGTATATTATTGTTACTTTGTGTTTACTAGCCCTAGAAAAAATTCTATTAGAAACGGATAAAACATACATCCTATCCCTTCCGTTTCTAACTGTTTCACTATGCGTTTCTTTCTTTGCAATAATAAAACAGTCAGAAACTAAAGGAATAGGATACATGTATTATCCGTTTCTATCTGCTTCTAACATTATTTTTACTAGGGAGGATACTCACTCGTGGGACTTGAAAAACACATCAACTGTTGACACAGTATTTGATAACCAATCAGTTCAAATCTATTGAAACATGGCCATCGTAGATTATTGGAGTTGAATGCTGCGCACTTGCGGTTACAATTGCGGTTTTAATTTTAGTATACAAAATTGCTAATCTTTATCAACATAAAAGAAAAAGAAATGTAGAAAATATATATCCGGTTGTGTGGATACCCAGATAGGAAAGCGTGCAGAAAAATTTTAGCCTCATTTTAATTTTAAAATATAATGTCTAATATATTGCGTAATAAGTCTACATTTAATTTTAAAAATCAGTAATTCTATATTTAATTATTGTAACATTTAGCAATATTTAAAAAATTGATGCCTAAAATAAATTCCTATATAATTG
>VBVR01005588.1:0-11745 GCA_011638315.1 Tetramorium parvispinum
GATAGGTACATAAAACTATCTGTGCAAAATTATTAGAACGTAACCAGTAAAACATGAGAATTATTTTCTAATTTCTTGCTATTTTTTTGCTTTTAAAAATAATTTTTTTGCTTTATTTTTAAAAAAATTACGAGGTATGTAAATATAGCGTATACATAAGTCATATCCTTCCTTCCTCTTCTCTTAAAAAGGAGATGTGAAGATTTAATTGTTGCAGTTTGTCTGCGATGCTGATGCTTGAAATGCGAGAATTATAACTATCAGCGTTGAGACGTCTGACAATTATTGTGACAGCTTTGACAGTTCGTTAGAGTGTCGAAAAAGATTAAAGAATTAAAAATGTTTTAATCTTAAATCTTTACAAAAATTAGGTTTCGTTATACATTAATGAAAATTTTCGCGCGCAAAGCGCACGTCCATCACCACTAGTCGTTATAAAATTAGCGGAATGATCGTTCGCACTCGAGATAGAAACCTTTCTTATCGTTCAAGTCTTTTAGCGTTCACATGCTGTTTTTATCTTTTCTTTCTCTCTTTCTTTCTTTCTTTTGCCGCCGAGTGGTGACAAGCGCGGAGACCGCGTTTCTTCAAAAATGTCGTACCCCTTCGCTCCTTCTGGCGCGGTGCTTTGCAAGTACGAAACACGTGTCTCGCGTCGCCAACATAGTAGCTGGTTTGCACTTTGTGCCAGACGCGAAGCTCGGTCAACGAGGTGAACAGTAGCACGTGCATCCGGGTCGAAATAACGCGACGCATTTTTATGCCTCGCGAGGAACGCCTCGCCAACAAATCATCGACGCGCCGGTCGTCTTGGAGACAAGCGTATCCCGAGGTGACAGCGAGAAACAGCTCGGGAGGAAAGATCGACAGAGTCCAAGAGAGGTCCGGCAGGTTGAGAAGGAAGACGCCGGGGAGATTCATGGCGCGAACGGACGGGAATAGTTTCGTCGACGTGGCCGCTTTCGTTAACGACAACGCCTCTCCGGACGATCCTCTTTCCCTCCACCGACGTCGTCGCAGACGCGGAATGTGGCTGCCCCGGCTGTTAACCCGCGACGGCACTTATTTTCTCGCGTGCGCGCGTAAAGGCGCGTCGTCGGTGTTCTCGTTTCGCGCCCTTCAACCGCGAATACATATATATCCGCGTTTGCTATTAGACTCATCGATTTTTAATTCAATCGACTTGCTAAAAGCTGAAACTCGGATTAAGATTATGAAACGTCGACGAATTACAATTAAACTAAAAATTGACTAGAGCTCCGAGATCATCGGAAAACAAGCGAACATCTTGCAGAAGTTTTAACATTCTCAAAGTCACAGTTTGCTCTTTATCGTAGACGTTGAATGTCTTATCTAAAAATATTTGACAATACAGAATAATTATTCTGAATAATATAAATCCTGACATATATACAGAATTTTTCACTTTAACAATAAGTTTAAGGGATTAGACAGAGTATGAATATCTCGACGACTGATGGAGGAATCTTTGTTGCAACTTATATGCAGCCAAGCTTGGCACGCCAACAGTCGCTAGTCCAAGTGTATTTTGCATCTCTTCATTAATCATTCGGGTACGCTTGGACGCCCCTCACGTCTGTGTCATGTTGTAAGGCCAGAGGTCTCGGTGAATTATCGGCGCACGGTCGTGTGCAGGACTGAGAGCAGCACGAGAGCATCCTCGTGGAGAAGACTAGTCTTCGCTTTGAGCCAACGCTTCCTCGCGTCAGCACCTCGCTACTAACAACTTCGTCCACCGTGCGAGAATGCGATCTATTAGGGTGAGAACGCGGAACGACACGTATATCTCTGCGGCCCGGATACATTATTTTATCTCAGTAGACAAATGAATTTAGAGTTTCTTCGTTCTTTTTACTTCTCGCCCTGGCAATTTGGACGCCTAATCATTCCGACATACATTAAAGTAAATAATTATTACAACAGGAGTATTAAATATACGGCTACATCACGGAAATAAAAAAAAAATCCCTGATTTGTAATCCACATATTCGAAATCTCTCGGAGAACACGTTTCTTTTGATAGTGCTCCGAATTCTCGAGCGCATCCGCATCAAAGCTCTTAGCCCCCCGTAACTTTTCAATGTACTAACTCCGCGAGGAGACTCCGCCACCCTTGAAGTGACGCGACGAAGAAAAGAGACGATCGACTTTCTCAACGCGGAAGAAAACCCCTTTCGCGCTGTTGGCTCGACGGGAATTATTTAAATGGATTACCGCGGCAACTCCGTGGCAAAGTTTTCCGGGGGATTCGCTGATCCGCTCTTAAAATTTAGATGGATTATAAGGAGAACGCACACACAGGGATGAAAATAGTCTAGGTGTGCGAGCGAAGAGGACAACGAGACGGACGACGACGACGGCGACGACTCCGACGACGATGGCGACAACGACGACAACGACGAAGACGAGGACGAGGAAGACTACGGCGTGCCGAGGTGCCTGCAGATTTCATACTTATTATACTTAACGGGGGACGGCGTCTTTTTAAAGGGGCTAACAATGAGGGATGGTGGATCCCTGTCGACCTCCACGACGTCCATCCCCTGCCCCTCTCTCTCTCCTTTAAGAAAATGTTTAATGCTGCGGAAAGTAAGGCGTGGTAATTAATATCCATTATCTCCTACGTTGGCGACCTCTATCCAATTAGTTCCGCGGATACCTGCGGAAACAAAGACGCATTAGCGGTGTCTCCCGCAGAACGGATACGACAAAAATCGGCTTAATTCGTCGCTCAACACCATCGAGAAATCGCATCGGATTCTCTTACATCCCGTGAGCTGATAGCTCTATCGGCTTATTCTTTCTTGAGGAATAGACATGAAAATAATCAAGATTACAAATTTTATTTTATTACAAATAATATTTTATTTTGTAATCGCAAGTACATGACGTCGACATATTACAGTGAATCAATACGCATACAAATCTATCGTTAGGTTGGAAAGTGAGTCTCAGTGTCGTCACACGTACAATGGATTACAAGGATGAGGATCGTATTTAGCTCGCAGAGATGTTACAATTACGATGGGCTACAATGGAGGTTCCACTGGTGTGTTATCACTTCGAAACGTCGAGTATTAATCCGCACGGGGAAGGTATACGTGCTCGACATAGTCTCGCAATAATACGGCGGATCCGTCGATCTAACAAGACTGCTGGCGTTTCCACCGGTAGACGCGTATCAGCGACCGGCTTGTACCCGCGGTTAAGTGCGACTGTAATCGCAGAAATTGCAGCGACGGGAATCCGTCGCTGCCGTCGTCGTCGTCGTAGTAGTATTACAGTGTAATATTCGACGCGTATTACACGCGCGTTGCGCACGGATCGGGACATGCGTGTGCGTGGAAGGATATTCGATGTTTCTTGCGCGATAAGTAGCGAGTTTAATTTGCCGTACTAGTATATGCGCCCTAATGTATCGCGCGATAAGCGCTTCCACGAGGCCAGGTGGAGTCTCTCTCGTTCGAGAGAAAAATTTATTCCGTGAATTAAGATAAAACGTTCGCGTGACCGGCATGTTGAAACGACGAAGCTGCAACTCTGTTGCGACGCGTAATTAGTGCTTCCTCAGTGATTTCGTCGGGCGCGGTTACGCCGACCACTTAACGCCTCTACTTTATTCAATTTAATCCAAAAGTAATATCAAGCAGGAATATTTTGCGCACAGAATGACGCAACGCGGTCATTACATCCGGGTAGATTGAATCTGAGCGCCGGCTGAGGGCACAAAATGTATATATAATTATTTACATTAATGCATTTTCACGAAGTATCATGCCGCCTTATCGTTCCATCTCACGATAATTGGGGCGTCGATTGGAATGCCGTGGTGCGGATTCCACGTAAAGCCGTCGTACACTCGAACAACGATCTAGAAATCTTCAAACGGCTATGAAAACGGCGGTGGCGAATTACAAATTAAACGCAGTAACAATTAAACTAGAAACGCGCTCCCGTCCGCTTCGCGGCGCAATGACGACCCTCGACTCTCCGACCAGTAACCAGTGAAACGTCGCGAGGAAACGAGATGCGAGAAGGGTATTGGTGTGTATACGGCCTCGCAACACGGTAGCAGACGGGGGCGGTAGAGAGAACTAGAAGGAGCGCGCCATGATAATAACAGCGATTATCGCTGTATTCGGGAAATTACTGGTAAGCGGCAGGCCCCGGTACATAATTGAACGCCGGCCAGATACTACTCCCTGTGCTCGCTCGCTCGCTCGCGCACGGAACGCGTGTGCGTGCATAACGCGGCGCAGACGAAGGCAGCGCAGGCCGTCCTTTCGCGTGCACGCCGCATACACGCATACGCACACGCGCTCGCCCGACGACGGTCTCTCACACATTGCGCGTGCGGCGCCGCGCCACACTTACACTTCCATACGGAAACACGGCTATCTATCCGGCGGAGGTTTATACGCGTGTTGCCGCTGTAAACTCGCGCCCGGGTACCGGCAACGTAATCGTACGAGATCCCATTGCATGAATATAATTTGCATACAAGTTGGTTATATGGCGGGGGGCCGGCATCAGCTGGCTCGCCCGTATAAACGATTATATGGACCCAACAGATGTAGGCGGACCTGCGACCCCGCGCAGTCCGCGATTGGCGTTGTACCCTTTTACGCCCTCCTATCCTGCTTGCCCTCCCGCCCGCCTTCGTCTACCCTGCGTACGCTTGCGTTATCACAAAATGCCCTGGTAATGGCAAGGCCATATAATTTATGGATACCTGCGAATTGTCCCCGAGTGCGGCCCTTGTGCGAATTGCCGCGCGATCAGTGGCTGCCGACGTTTAATTCCGCGGAACGCGTTAATTTTTTTGGTTAATTTTTTTTTCAAGCAGACGCAAGACTAATTCCCGTTTGACAAGAATCGCTGTCAAAATCGGTAAGAGGTAAGACTGAGAGATTAAATGCCGAGAGAAAATATTAAATATCGTGATTCTTGTTTTCCTCAGAGTAACGTAAAATAATCTGCACATTTCGTATTATTGCCATTCAAAATTATTGCAGCAATGCATTCTAGATTGTCGGTGTCGACTCTTATCGAACATGTCAAAGTGTCCAGAAGCTCAGATGGAAGTCGCGAAAGTTGAAAAGAGGAAATCGACCGGTTCGAGTACAGTTCGATGTGGAAAAGAAGTCCCGCGCATTCTCGACGGTTGCATCCTCGGGTGCGGAGTGTGGAAGTGGATCGCTAGCACGGCACATCATTAAGCCGGAGAGTGGTCGTGTCGCGCTATCGACTTCATCCTTTTTTCTCTCCTTCCCCTTGATTCGTCTCCTGTACCAGACTGCCTCGGAAACCTCTTTTTCGTGCGGCGCGGCATCCCGCGTCGGACCTGGACACCTAATCTAATGGATGAGACACGGTGGATAGAGGTGTGTGGGCATTTAGGAGAAAATACCACATCGGCCGGGCCGATTGTCACATGCGAGAGGGAGGGAAAGAGAGCGAGACGGAAATAACGGAGATAGAAGGAGAGAAGGGAAGTCGAGGTTAACAGAAACGAGAGAGAGTACGGTAGAAAGATCCTTTGAAGCAGCCGCCGCCACTTGTTGGTCGATCAACGGCTCCCTTTAAATCCGATCGCCAGGCACCTCACCCCTTCCTCACCTGCCTCAGCTTCTTCGGCATCGGTAGGCGAGGCGCCGCTTTTAGAGGTGGACTGGACTGCGTTCCCGTGCACGCCTCACCAACCATGCCCACGGACGTTACAGATTTTCGTTTACATTTATAAGTCCGAGGGGGAAAGAGGGGGAGAGAGTTGGCCGCAGCTGGTGTGCCAATAAATTCTACGGCATTCGCCGGGAAAGAGCCTTTAGCGCCACCGTATATTGTTGCGTGTGGAGGGAGGGTGGTGAGCCTCGTTGACGACGACCTTCAAAGCGGACGAACCGCCGTCCCGTGTGGTCGTCATCGGAACATACCTTCGATAGGCGGGTAACGCCTCGTTTTATTGGCGGTCGATCCTTTTTTCCGTTTATGCAATATCTCGTCCGCAGAAATATTAACTTAGGCGCCGCTTCTTTGGTTCGCGATATCGATGCTACGCGTAGGGCGTGTCGCCTATGCATTTTGCATCGATTGCCAGACGCATCGCTACGCAAATGTATTCGATCGTGAAACTTGCTTGTAAAAAAAAAAAATAAAATTCACGCTCATCTATTTTTATTTGCATAAGAAAAGCATAAGTTGTTCCCTGTGTCTCTGAAACGAACCGATACTAAAACCGGCTTTTCGCATAAATCAAACGATTAAACGAGCGACAGAGTTAGATTAGCTTACAAATTATGAAAAGACCCTTAGCGCGCGAATATATCGGGAGTTTACCGAGTACATCGAAAATCCATCTTGCCGCCTTTTGATTTAACACGCGGCACGAGGGAAAGAGCAAATCGTTGAGCTTGACTTGGTCCGTAAGATGTTCTTCACGGTGGAAACGAACGTCTCCAGACCGAGCGCATTGATCGGCGGGGGTGAGCAGAGTCGGCCCCGAATGGCGTGAAGTAATATAAAGTCTGGGAGCCGCGGTCATATCGCGCTCGTAAACCAGAAGGCTCTCCAGTTTCCACCTCGCCTCGCCCCCGGGGTTGTAAGAGCGTTCCTTCCCGTATTCGTCGAGCGAAGTAGAGTGGAGTCTTCGTGGTATGAAGCAATTTACATGAGGGTCGACGCGCGCGTGCTTCCACCCTCGCGCCGTAGCAAGCATTCAGGATCGTCCGACACACATGGAGGTCTTGGTCGAACTGCCAGGGACCTGCTCGCGTGAAAGAAGTGTCGTGCGACTTGAGAATACGGAGTTACAAATATCTTGAATTTTGCGACGCGACCATACAGCGCGAGATCGACCGGAGCGAATATCGATTCGAAAGGATTCGAAAGAAAAATTATTTAAAATTGAAAAATTGCTTTTGTAAAACTGCAAGATATTTCGCACAAATTCTTGTCTCGCAATTATTGCATATATTTACGTATGACTGTGTCAGAGATTCTATCAGACTGACTTAGAATTTTAAGAATATAAAGCTACGTCTCTTTCGTAAGGTACGGATCCGTGATAAAGAACTGATTGCGTGGGTTACCTATTTCCTTCGTTATCAGCTATTAGTGACGTCTACTGATTTCACTTCGTTGACCTACTTGTAAATGCCCAGGTGGCGTGTTTTCGGGTCTTTAAAGAAACCAATATATACATGTACGCTTGCTCCGGAATGTACAATAAAGGAATTTTTTTTTTTCGACTGTTGCGGAATCGGAGCAAATCTAGATATGCGCTATGTGGATCTTAGCATATATTAAAAATTGTACATTATTCGTGACCGGGTCAAAATTATGAGAATATATTTTACATTTATATTTTTCTCTTCGCTACTTGGGCTTGTAATTCAAACCTCGCGGTCTCCGCCGATTTCCGAGAAGCGCTATCTTCGGCACGGGAGCCGTTTCGTGAGGGCTACCTATCTTTACGCGGCGTGTACTCGATAATGCCCCGAACAAAGTGCTGTCGCCGGTGAGTAGATTACACGAATACTCGAAAAGTCTTAGCAGGGACCGCGAGTGCGGGCAGGGGCGGAGAAGAAGGGCCGGTGAGAGAGGAAACGCGGAGAGGAGGGCTGCGTGAGATCGGCGAAGGGTGAGGGAAGTCGGCCATGTTGAAGGGGTGGGATGGAGGCGAGAGGTGGCTAGGAGAGAAGGCGCCGCACGGTCGCGTCTTCGGCCGCACGAGAGAGGCCGTGAAAGCGATCGCTATGCGACCACGACGCGGTGTCGAGAGTGAGCACCATCTTGTTAACAGCCGAGTTCTTTTCCCATCGGCGTCGGCTCCGATAGGCCTGCGGGACCACGGTGGGCGTTCTTCCTCGTCTTCCTATTTTATCCGCTCGTACTTGCTCCGCCTCGAGCGATGCTCTCTTGGTTCCCCAAGTGCATGTGATCGCCGCGGGTATACCCCCGTGCACGGGGGGTATCGGTTCCCCTTTCTCTCCGACGAATCTACAGGTAGGTGAGGTCCGACCTGTAGGTTTCGCGCGCGGCCTCATCCTCGACTGCATCTCCTTAACTGCAGCGATCAGACGTGCATGTGACGTTTAACGTGTGTAATATTTTCATGTTCAGATTTCTGTCTCACGAGCGCTCTTTGTTCCCATTCGTGTAACAGAAATATCGATTTCTATCTTTACGCTGCTCTCAATATTCATTGCAGCGTCACGTTGCGTAACGTCGAGAGAAATCTAAATGTACCCCGGAAGGTTTTAATGGCTTGCTCGAGTTTCTTGTACTGAAAGGTTTATATCATCTCACGTGATCGCGGACAGGCCCTGGTTTCGCATTAATTACGTAATTTCCGCAGGCATCTGTTTCAATGTATTGGAGCAGGTCTATTAAATTCTTATCAATGTTTAACTTGGCTGCCGTACTGTCGCCCTTAAGAGACAGGTGCAGATGCGACGCGACCTGATAAAACATTAACAGCCACCTGCATTTCTTTCGGGCGAGCTGCCGCGCAAACACGACTTGAAGAAATAGCAGGCTGCGACAAAACCGGGGAATAAGAGAGGATATACATCCATTATCATCAGCATGCAAATTAGATCGAGGATTACCGCAAATCCTTTCGTAACAATCCTTCGCACCGCGAGCGGGGTTCTGCGGATCGCCTTGAAAGCAATGGTCCTGAGAAAAAGGGAAAGGGAGAAAGGGAGAAAGGGAAAATCCCGCGGTAGGACGCGAAGGAGGGCGATGGGACGTACAAACTCTTAACTCGAACTTAATTAACGCCTGCCGTCGCGATAGTATATGAACGTTCTCATCTACACTCTCTCGACACGGATATATATTTTCTTGACCGGAAAAATAATGCACAAGTATTACGTGTAAAACCATATTTGTATGATACACGTAAGCTTTCAGAGTGAGATAATATTATAAAGGAAATCTCTTAAAGAACGATAAAATATAATTAGGCTAAATAATCTCAGATGTTAGACAATTATCATACTTCCGTTCTGATGACGCTGCTTTATTGCTATATATATATATATATATCTTTCCTCTTTCTTTCACAATTTTGTCAAATTATCGATGTACTTTCCTCTCTACGCGTGCATGTCTAGGATAAAGCCCCACTGTTCTCTCCGAATATACAACTCTATCGTTGATTGGCGATACCACGGAACCTGCGTCATAAATTTCAATTTCAGAGTCATTACGTAAAACAAGAGCGGGCATTGAGCGACCAGCCCGTAATGCGCGCTCACATATCTCGTTCGATATACGTGAATCGCTTAGCCGTGCCACGACCCCGCGGTGACTTAATGGACGTCTTTCGAGATTGATAAAAGGAGAAGAGGAAATCTGCGAGAGAAGAGCGTCCATTCATTCGGCATTCTAACTCATACATGCTTCATTCAGCAGTCGCGACAATCTCTAATCGCTTCGTCTTCCATTCTCTCCTTCTCTGTTTTTCTCTCTCTTTTTCTCTTTTTCTCTCCCCTCGTCTCACCTTAAAATCAGTCTCTCGTTATCATGGAACTTTATGGTTATTGTCCCCGTGTCGACGTACATGCTCGTTGAACAGCAACAGCAGCTGGCACGGAATTCGCGAGTATCCGGACACTCGCTTGCCTTAACAGACTCTCGGAGTCAACTAAGGACGAAAGGGAATGACCAGTCGTCAGAATCGCGTGCATCGTCATGCCTCGAAAAAATATATATATGCAAAGCTGGATATTAAAAATCAAATGAAAAATAAGGAATTATAAGGAATGGACTTCGTGTATGAAGGTCGCGACGGAATAAGTATTATGTTTGTCGAATGCAAACACTTGGTTATTAACATACGAAATATAAATGAATTGATTTTATATTAATACGAGATACGTATTTTCTTTGTATGCAAATGCCATGCTTATTACATGATTTCACGAGAATGTTAGCAATGGGAACGCGATGTTATTAACGGCAACCGCGAACATGACTAGGAATGATACGAGCAATACGCAATATCCTTAATGTTTGCAATTTCCTTAATCGAGGTAAAACGGAGGTAGCCGATCTACTTGATCATGTATTAGCATCACGTTGGGACAAGTTACGTGGTAAGATATATATTTCAAAATATTCAATCGCGCGTGAAAATTGCGCGTAAAAAGAAGCTCGTCAAGAGAGAAATGACATGTTATCGTAGGTAAGACGGGAAGCAGGAGCAAATACCTACAGATAAAGAGCGAAAAAGCGTCTCATCTATTGCGACACGCGAGTGTGAGTGTTTTATAATCTTACCGGGATGCGCTAGAGTGGGGGGGAATGGAGAATTGAGGATCAGGAAGAATCTTGACAAGTAGCATAATTAGCGGAGGATAGCCGATAAGACGTTTCTTCGCTCATATTAGATAAGTGCTCCGCGAATTATGTTACTGCACACGTATTAATGTCACGCGGGGACACCGTCGCTATGGCTATGTCCCTCGATAAGTTGATGGCAGAACGCAAAGATTCCTTTGCGCTCGCGGTCGGATACGAAAATTAAATAAGGCGAAACAAGGTGGAATCGCGTGTATCATCGCGGCCGAGATGCGAAGTAATGGATCCGGGGAGATAACACGTCTGAGAGTGCCGGGATATTCGTTCCCCATACGGATGATTTACTTTATGATTCCATCGCGAAACAGAGACATTATGAGGAAAGTGAACCTTCCACCGGATGATAGTGCGCGCCATAAAGGAATCTGCAAAATGTAAGATTCCGGCGAACGATATAATTAATACTATCATCTGTCTACCATATCTATTCTAAACAAAGTTGATACAGTTAATATATTCGTGTGAACGTCGCTACGAGATGATAACTATCCGGATTACCGTGTTTCATTTTATGTAAATGTACGAAAAGCGCGGAAAGTAGCTAATGATTACACAAGATCCAGGTAGAAAATGGTCCTGGATAAGTAAAAGGGGTGCTAGAAGTAAAAGTGGCGAGTGTTACGGACATTGGACGGAATCCAAGCGGTTCCGTACGGGCTATAAAGCACGAGAAAAGTCCTTGAGGTGTATCCATTAAGCTGCAGACAAACAAACCCAAAAGAGCATCAACGACCGCCACTTCGGCCGTAATATATTATGGCGTGACTAACGCATACTAAATCGCGGTCGCTTAAGCTTCGTCTATATGCGTTTGTCATATTATATTTTATAAATATATAGATCCGGGATAATTTATTTTATACAGATAGTATTGTTCTTCTCTCTCTTTCTCGCTCTTCATTCTACATCTCTTTTAAATGGCATATTTTAGATGTGTTTTGATACATAAAATGTTATTAAAGTATAGACTAAACATTTTGTAATTTTTATTAAATGATGCGATTATGCATTATTGCAACAAGGAAATACGTATTTTACATTTACAAATTGTGTATTAATAAACATGCATTAAATTGCCCAAAACAAATGAAAGCAAACAATTGGAAAAACTGATAAAAAATAAAAAATTTTTTCTGAACGTGTAAATTTAACATTAAAAAACTTTTTATTTAAAACTATATTCGAAAATAGGCCAAATTTCTTATAAATTTTTAATAATAAATAATTTTTAATTCATTGCTACAATAGTTTACATATAAAATAAATAGAAAAAAGGTTATTACACGGAGAGAATTTTCTCTTAAAATTTAATCTAAAAATCGTGGTAATCGTAGGATAACTAATATTTCGAATATT
>VBVR01005590.1:0-11744 GCA_011638315.1 Tetramorium parvispinum
GTATCTATACCTGTACCTCGATACATTTTTTCTAGAATACCTGTACCTGTACCTAGGTACTGAAAATAAAGTACCTTGCACAACACTGTATACAAATATTAAAATTATTTGCTTTAAAATATTTTTCAGATAACTTCAATCACACAAATAAATTTTAATTTTTTTTATATTTTTTGTCAACAATACTGGAGCTCAATTCAGTCGAATTCAGTGTAAGACTCATTTAATCGCAAGACATGTCGTGAATATAAAATAGTAATGATACACTGAGTAATTTTACTTTATACGTTTATTTGTTTATACGTGTACTTGTTATATTTACATAATAATAATAAGAGACTTAAAAGCTTTATATTATACCGCAAGCCATTTCTTCTCTTCGTAATAGTGGCAGAAAACTCTGCGGTATTCGTTACCATATTCAAGAAAAGAAGCTTGATACTGTCAGAATTAATTGAAGATCTCTCCGGAAAAACATTGTGAGAGATATTTTTCAATCTGTGTACCTACTGAAATAAAAAAGGATTTAACAAAAAAAATGTCGTTGATTTGATGAAATATTTCACAAAATAGTTATTATATTATATTAAAAATGCTTCAATATAGGTATAAATCGTTACTGTAGAAACATTTCAGCTACACCATGTTCGATATTTCGCCACTAACATTTCACATCTGATAGTTCTGACGCTCGTAACATTTTCCCGGGGAAAATTCTCTTCCTCTTCAATTTCCGAAGTCTTCAACCCTGCGTCTGCAATTTCGCGGATGTATTATATTAATTCCGGTCGGAGCACTCCGCGGCCGCCATCGACGAATTAGATTAAAGAGGCGCACGCGGCCGCTATTTATCATCTCGCGCGATAATAGAATTATTATTATCCAATTAGGCAGCTACAAGAGCACCGCGGGACCACCTCGTTGCTTTCACAGACGAAATTGTAAACAAACACGACTATATGAGGGGGGGTTGGCTATCACAATTTATTCAGGCTAACAAGCCGGAGGAAAATTCGGCGACGTCGAGGCCGCTCGTACAACGCTTTATCGTCGCTTCGGTTGCTATTAATGACCGTGGATGTATCTTATCTTGCGCCAAGCATGCAAGCGGGAAGAATGCCGTTCCCCGTCGACGGCAGCCGTGGGTAACGATAAAGCCGGATACACACCTGGCCCGTGAAAAAAAAGTGCAACCGACGCGCGGTGACAGAAATCAATTTCCCATCACGCCGCCTCGCTGCGAAAAATGCGCCCGCAACGTTCGGACGCGCGAAGCTTTATTAAAAAGTTAATTGCGGTAGACGGGAGATATATGTATACCGCGATGTATTCCGCGCCGTTGGACACTTCGTAGAAACGCAGTCGATAAAACGCACACGAGCGTATATCGGTTTTATGATACTCTGAAACCGTGTTTGGAGAGCGCAACTCGGGCAGACTGAACATCTTCCGTCGAAGGAGAGACGATGCTTGCGGAATTTTCACGCAAGCAAAGTATTTATTCTGACTTGGAAAGGTCCTCCGGCTAAGCTGCTCCCCAAACGTCATGTTTATTTTTATCTCCTGCTTGAACAAGCAGATCTTTAATATACTTCCATTTGCCCACGACGGAAATACAAGCGGAAGTCTCAAGTTCGCCGGAAGTACAAAATTTCACGAAGCAATATCGCCTTAGCATCCAGTAGTCAGAAATAATAGAAAATGCAAATTGCTGTCGAACTTACGATCTTTAAGTTAATCGGATTCCACGGCCGACTATTCGCATTATTTTCTTGCCTCCATTTTAATCCTTCCGTAATCAAAAAGAGATTATAAAGTTCCCAGATAAATTGTGCACATTTTCAATTCGAAATAAACAATCTTCGTTATTATCACATACACTAATTTCGCATACGCCACACTTCAATACGTGAAGCAGAAATGAAAGTTGTTTGCTTTAGATGAAGGTGTACGATACTAAAATGACTTTGGGAGAATTTCATCCTCTTACGGCTACTCTCATCTTCTCATAATCGCATTATTGGTTCTTCTTTTATCCCAGGTTTCATCCTGAGCTTTTATCCCCTTTCTCTCTGGCCAACGCTACGCGCCGCGCTCGTACGTTGTGAGAGCCGCGTAATGCGCGCGTGACGATTGGATCGACCCTTCGCGTGACCGCGTGGGAAGGACAGCCGTCGTATTTTCAGGCCTCGGAGTGCAACCCCTTCGTGCCGAGGCGTACGCTAAGTTATTCGACCGGCACGATATTAATTAGTCCTCGTCTTGCGCGCGAGGTACGACCGACCCGGGCGAATCTCGCGCGCCCGCGCGCGTGCTCGAAATTCAATCGCTCGCACAGCGGCCGCTAGCCGGGGGTGGAATAATAATTATCGCGGCAGTTAACCCCATTTCCAGGAGTCTTCGATCACAGCAGACGCTCGCGTCGTCAGACCGGAGCTCATAGCAATTCCCTTCTCGGCCCTGTAATTAATTCCGCGCCGCGCAGCGTCACAATACGCAACGCGGCGAAAGTTAAGGGCGGATTTATTTTATCCAACTTGCACAAGGGACAGAGAGGGAGAGGGAGACACCGTGCTCTCTCTCTCTCTCTCTCTCTCTCAGTTGATACTCGCATAACCGGCCGACGGTGGATTCTAATTGTCCTTTAGCCCCCGTGTTCCGGACGCAATTTAACCCGCCTCCGGCTTTGACCCTGTTATTTCGATGAAATTATGCGTTTTGGACGCTGCGCGCATCTCGCTACCGTCCGGTAATTCTCGAGATAATCATATAGCAGTAGAACTTCAACTAAATGACCAGTGACGTAACTAGGCAAGGGGTGGCGCAAACGAGATTCGCAAAATTTACTCCAACGTTGATTTACATAACATTTACTGGCATTGTAATCCTCTACTTAAACGTACTTATATTATCTATGTCTCGAAACGAAGAGAAGATTTGGAAGAGACGCGACGGACGTGGCGCGAGAGAAAGTTGTGCCAACATTCTGAATAACCCTCGGCGCACACACGGCTAATTACGACTGTGCGAATGCTTGAGTACATATTATCCATCGCGCGATGTCGATTATACGAAAAACAGATGGTGTTATTGAAAATGGTTTCTTTGCGGCCGCGCCCCCAATTTCGTCCTCATCATACCTGCCTATCTACCAACCAATTATTAGTAATTGCAAACTATCCATTGTAATCTGAGCATCGGAAATTTGTCTGTGTCGTGTTGGAAACACGAGATTGCGCTATAACTGGCATAAAACTATACAAAAGTATACTATGATTTCTATAAAATTGGATTCTACAAGAAATGGACATTGAATTGGTTAATATTCTATATTTCATATCGGCATTTTATATTTCCATAAAAACGGGATATTTTTTACCCAGAAGAAATAAAAAAAAATAAAGAGAATGCTCGCACATGCCCTTTCGAATTATTATTAATTAGAAATTATTAATAAGAACTATAGTGTTAAATTATTTTTATTATGAATGTAACTTAAATAGACGTCATTTAGCGAATCGATAATCAAGAACAAGAATTATCATAACAAAATGTAGGCATGAAATGCAAATTCAATCGATTGTATTCAGTGCATGAACTGGTAATGATGCTAATTTACGTGCAGTATAAACTCAATGGTTTATACGAAGAGCTTATTAAGTCAATACAGAATCCGCTTTGCTCATTACCGGCTTATCAGCTCTGTCGTCATAGGGCGGAAATTATCGACCTGTCTCCGTGCACGCTTTCAGTCTTAAGATATAGTCGGTCTAACAACATTGCGTCGGAGTTAATGCCATTGATAAATCCCGCACTTTTAATACGAGGCCACTCCACGAGGATACTTACGAGGTTCGTAAAGTGGTGCTTCAACCTTAGTATCAACCTTGGCTCCAGATCGTGTTCAATAACATACCTTAATTGATCGTAAGTACGTTTTCTTATTCATAAAACGAGACGGTGAACTCGTTTCCATCATTATATCGAGATAGCATCACATTCACAAGGAACTCCTGGGCAGACTAAATCGATACGATACCGCACAAATCGTTAAATGTAGAGTTGGCCATCTATCTTATAAAATATATCTCCATCTTTCGCTATCTTTCCATTTATTCTGCATGTTATTATTTCCTTAATTTACTGTAAATTTAATTATTTATATTTATATTTTATTAATTGATTATCCAAGAAAACATTATTCATAATTATTTACATTTTGATAAATGACATAAAACCTTAAACATATATTCTATTCGTATTTCTTTTTATTTCATCTTCATATACGGAATTTTTAAAAATTTATACTTATTTATTTAGGAAGACGTTGGCTTTGATAAATCTGGAATTTCTTTTTCTCAACGAAATAGCGATATTTTCTAGCTACAAAGTTTTTGCACATAAGAAAATTTTCGTTACTTATTACAGTTATTACATCCGATGGCTTAACTAACATTACGCTTGTGAAAAAGAGAAAGAGCAAAAAATTAAGAAATATAACGCTTTAATTTTCTAACATTTTTGTTAAACACAAATAAATCGACTAGAAATTCATCAAAAAAAGTCTGCTTTAAAATCTAATTCAATTAATTTAAACTATCCTGCATAATTTTGAATCACTCTCGCTCTTTAATTTGATTAAATTAAATTAAAAATTAACTTAACTAAGTCAAATCTTCTTTTAGCGATAAAATATGATTATAATGAAAAAAAATGTAATACGTAGTAAAACTTTCAGTAATAATCTCAAGTCTGTCATCTCAACGTGCATAATATACGTCGCAATAATTTCGTACGTATTAAATGTCATGATAAATTGTACATGTGCGTTAACATCTTAACGTCACGCGAATACATGCGCGTGGTTAAGTGGTTAAGAGCGGCAAATATATCCCATATTCGCTGTTGACATGCTCGGCGTGTCTGTCTTGCTCCGCTTCGTAGACACGAGTGTGTGCCCAAACAAAATGTCAGAATCAGACAGGGCCTCGTTACGCTAAACACGAGGCGCGAATTCCCGCCAAAGTCGTTAAGCCGGGGCGACGGGGGAAATGCCCGGTAGTTGCCGGATGTAGCGCGGATGAGGAGAAATATGACGCGTTATACATGCTCGTACCTCGGCTGTGCCGTGCTCGTTCGATGATCAATCATTCGTTCGAGCGGAGTGATTCGACCGTTCCCTCGCGCGGCTGATTAGCGCCTACGGATATGTCGCTGCATCGCGCGGGTAATCAACGTAATTACCTCCGGGCGATATCTTGGGAATAGAAACATCGCTCTTAATAACATTACGCATGTATATGTGACGCTACCGTGACATTACCGTCTCTCTCTCTCTCTCTCTCTCTCTCTCTCTCTCTCTCTCTCTCTCTCTCTCTCTCTCTCTCTCTCTCTTCCGTCTCTCACTCCTCCTTTCTTCAAATTCCCGTAAAATCCAACTTCGCAGACGAGAGAGACGTGGAATCCTCCATTCATTGAATACCAATAAAATGGAGCATGCAAAAGATTCGGGTCGCTTCACTGGTTTATAAGAAAAGTCTGAAGGGCGTAACGCGACGGCATTGACGAAGCGCGTCGAGAAAACGATTCTTCCGTCTGAAAGTACTTTCTCGAACCACCAACTTCGTTTGCGGCCGCGCGACATGGGGGAGGAGGAGGGGAGGGGGGAGATCTACCTTGACAGAAGAACAGAGAGAGGCGGATTAAACCGACGTCGTGCCCGTTTTTCTCGTGATCGGAGAACCGACGATAAATGCGTGGCGACGCGAAAGTGTAAATGGCTGCCGCGCGGCCTTTAGTTACGACGTGCAGGCACCCGCTGCTTGGTAATCGCGTCCGCTCGACAGCCATTTAAAAGCTCTTGGAATAAAAAGAGGGATGAGAACGAACGCACGCCCCCGCGAATGCATTAAATCAGTCTATCGGAGGCGCCTCAAAGGTTCCTTACGCGACTACGGGGGTATTACGGGGGCTGCCTCTCCAAAGCTCGCGTGCAGAAACGGAGCTGGAGGCGCGCGAATGAAGTTTAGTCTTTCAAGAGAGCGATACGTTCCCTGCTTGGAATGTCCCTCGGCATTACTGCGTCATCCGCGCGGCTCGTCAAAGGGTAATTCATTGCACTTCAAATGCGGTACCTTTGCAGCACGCATGCGACAATAGGTCGTCCCCTCCCCCCTTGTGACTATAAAGTCTCCTACGTTAAATAGCACGCCGAGCCGAGATTGCGATGGCGAGCGGAAATCCCGCGCTTGATCATACATATGTCACGCACAAAAACAGCGCGACAACTCGGCATTGCATTCCGTAGTTGTCCGCGTAACGTGTTGTTTCATACTTCCCGGTGACGGCGCGTCGCCGGCGAAATCCTAACGCGGGAAATCCTCTTACGATCCGATGCATTCTGCTTTCGAAAACCCGGGGATCAATCCGCGTGCCATCGATCACATTCGGTTTCCCATCGCGTCCCGAGACGACGATGCTCCTCCGGTCGATTGTCGGGATTGATCCTTGCGATATATGGCGGACACCTGCCACTACACACAGGCCGAGCGCTTCAATCACCTCTCGCTTCGTCCTCGCGGTATCTTCCGCATGAAAATTTCGCCGCCAGCATAGCTCTTTCAAGCTGCTATACAAAAAACAGAAAGGGGGAGAGAGAGAGAGGGAGGGAGGAAAAAAGGGAGTCGTCGTGCTTTTTGTGGATGATGAGAAGCGTTCTTATCGCGAGTCGCGAACCATCTGCTTCTCCGAAGCCGTGTCGCGAACGCGCATGTTCCTGGCGCGTCTCTCTGCGAGCGCGATGCTCCTGCTTTTCTCGTCGCATTGTCCGGCGTTTCCTTTTCTATGCTATATAACATGTATACACTATTCCCCGCAGTCAGGACAACATAACCACGAGTTACGAGTACTGCGCCGCAAAGTTTTAATAAGAATCTCGAAACGACCGCCGGCTGCGAAGAAACACGTTTCCACGCAAACGCAAAAAACGCGGAGGATTTAGGAACATTTTTTTTTCCTCAGCATCTATCTATTATCAGAGGGCTAAAAATCGCTTATTGCTACATATATGCATGTATAGGAAGGTATATTAGTTTCTGGAAACAGGTTACAAAAAATCTTATTTATCTCTTTATAATGCTTTAAACAAAATTGAAGAAACTTGAAAAAAATCTTGCATATCTTCAAGAAGCTCTACGATCTTCTTACAATTTTACAATGTTTTTAAATAAACATACACATTTTTATTCTAATTAACATTTCCTCTTCCAAGGAAAAATTAATTAAAGATTACATAGTTCTGTATAGATATGGTTTTTAGAAAGCGAACCAAAAACAACAGATGATTCCGCAATCTCGTTCCTGGGAGAATTACGAAGCCTTTATCGGAATTAAATGTTAACCTAATTTTCGTGCGAACCGTGAATACGTTGCGGGTATATCGGGATGGAATATTGCCCCTCCGCGGAAGCAAGTTTCCTCGCCAAAGTCTCGCTACTTTGGCCGCCAGCCGATTTCTCGAACATCTCTCATGCAAATGCCCTGCGCCCTCCGCGTCGTTCCCTCCCCAAGTGGCGGCATATAAAAGGAGATATCGCGTTCTTACGACTAATTAGAAATGTGAATCTCCTTAGCTCGGTTATCTCTTGCGCACGTTAATTCCTTTAATGATTGCGGCCAGGCACGAATCGCGTTTTTCCTGCCCGGAATGTGGATATCGTGACAAAAGTCGTGGAACTCGGATAGCGCCGCAATTACATCGCGACGGGGGATTTAACTTTTTAAACTATAACCATTATGTAACATTTGATGTCAAAAGTGTGGTATTTTTCTCGGTAGCTACTTGGACGAAACGTGCGTCGAATTAATTAAGGACACTTACACAATTTTTAACGCAACGTATATTCTCCGCGATTTACTGAATTATTGCAAGTTCTCACGCTCGATTTATAACGAAATTTCATTTATGCCATGCGCGTAATATTAACGTATTCCTGCATATTAATTATCTAGTTAATGCTCCTGCCGGTTAATATGAAAAACGATAATCACTAGTATAGCAGCACACGCGATAATTAGCAAAGGCTCATCGTTACGTGCTTATCAACTGTACGGTCATCATCATCTTAATTAGAGAAGCTCGTTAAGTTGCACAAGCAATGTCGGCTAATTTAAAACCACACACGAAGTGGGATATGTCATGTGACGCGATAAGTAGATAATAATACATATTTGCACGTTGCTAAGATACTATTCCCTTGATATTATCTTAAACCTGTCACCAGTAATTGAATGTATAGACACGAGAATAAAAAATACTAGCAGTCGTTACTTCAAATCTTTTTAACTATATTTCTAAAACTCTCTTACAATACAAAAGATAAAATAAAAAAGTTACTCATATTTGTATTTTAAGTTAAAATGAACGTTCATATTTATCAACAGCTAGCCATAAATTCTCGTTAACGCAATATTAATATTGCATTCGTTTAAATGCCGTTTCAGATGCACGAGGCTATCGCGTTGAATGTTCGCCGAAACGGCGCGCGCGTTACACATCTGCGTGACTGCGTAACGCGATTTGCCTGTGGCGCGAATTTCACGCGTGACGCTTCCTCTTTTCGCTCCGGAGAGCGACGACTACCGAAACAATTATTCAAACTATTACATTATCAAAGGCGACTACCCGCGTATTTTCCATTTTTCGAATTACGCTTTAAACGGTGCTCTCGCTCCTAGCCGCGGCACGGCGCAATAAATGCACCGAGAACAGTCTCATTCCGGCATGAATGCTAAAAGGGCATAAGGATAAAGGGAAGCTCATAGAGAGCGAGGGGCAGGGGCGGCGGGTGGGACCAAAGTGAATGAATTTATTCATACGAGACGTTGTAACACCGCTCCGTGGGCGGAATCCAATTTTGTTAGCCGTCCCCGCAGACAGAACGGAACGACTAATGCCCATCACGAAGGGCATTTGCCGCGTTTTAAGCGGGATAGTTACGGCATTTAGCGACGACTCCAAGTTTTTCGTCAGTTCCTTTTCCACGCGCGCACCTCAACCAACTCTCTCGCGCGACAGCGGCTCTCCCGACGTCAATTCCTCCTCTTTTCCTCCATCGTTAAGGGAGCTAAGTCGAGTTTGATAGCGGCAGCGCGTTCCTTCGCGGTAGTTTACCGCGAATCCCAAGCTGCAAACGACGTCCTCTCGCCTGGCGAAATTTGTTTGGAAACTTTATTCATTCGTAGCAAACGGTCACTTCGCCCCTCCCTCCGCCCCGCGTATCTAGGCGGCCGTCTTCCAATGAATGATTTCAACGTAACTCCGTCTCGGGGATTCAGTCTTCAGTTTGCGAATTACCGGCCAGGTGAGGTTCCGAACTTTGAACAACTGGACGAACTGCCTCCCCCCCTCTCTCTCTCTCTCTCTTTCTCTCTCTGTCCGGAAACTTGTCCATTACACGTAGTCGTTCGTATTTTTTAGCCCCCTTTTCTCTCTCCGAAGAAATAACTCGCCAACAATCCCGGACGATTTTAATCCAAGCTATTAGTGACCATTAAACGTAATTTAATAATTGTGTCTCCGAGGGGGTCACAAGCGTATGCGAAACGCTGAGTGCTTCTAATGCGCCATTAAAGAGTCCTACCGCCGACAATCCCGTCGTATTGCTGTGCGAGACGCACACAGGCATAGCACTTACCACCGTCGCACATTCGCGGTGTGTGTTCGCGAAAATCCAATCGTCTACACGTGTATATCCCGAGCTGTCGAGATCTCTTAATACATTGCTTAACCCATTTCTCACTCCGCTCGCTAATCGATAAAGTTAAAGAAGATAAGCCGAACAGCCGCCAGAAATCCATAACGGGCTCCGGAGACGGAGCGTATATTGCGTTTCCTATTTCCTGTGTATTTCGCGTGTGATTTGACCTAACCATTTCCTCGCAAACACAATCTAAAGTTTAATCGACAGGGCATACAATTCCTCGCTGAAACATATTAGCGACTAATCTAGATTTATTATATAATAATGAGATTTTCCGCGATATTATACAAAAATATAGTAAATTGATATCCATATTAAAATGTGTACCCGATAAACAACTTTTTATACAGCTCGAGCCAAAAATCATGTAAAATAATATATATCTTATTAAAGTTTCCTTTTGCATTTAAATGAAACAAATATCCTAATAATAAGGCGTTCGAAACGAGAACGCAATCCCGCAGAAACTTGAGCAATAAGTGACTTTCGAAACGTTCACCTTGACTTTATCTCTTATTTTTTTGATGAAAGTTTTCCCCCTTCGGATTATTTTCGCTCGAGAGAAATACTAGATATATCCTTGTTTTCCCGCTTCGCACTGCGCTCCACGCGCTAGATCCGCCACTAAAGCTGCGAGAGAATTTCTGATCCGCGTAAAAGAACCGCAGCGGCGCCCAAGCCGCGACCAGGATTTGCGTCGACGATAATAAACTTGGTAGATATCCCCGCTGCGGCGGTAGACCGCTGTCAACGCGTGACAGTTTAAAGCGACATGAGCTAGTCCCTACAGCCGAAATCACACCGCCGCCTGCTGTTACCTCCGGCATCGGCGTAGGCGCCAGCCAACCAACCAGCCAGCCAGCGAGCCAGCCAGCCAAACCAGCCAGCCAGCTAGTGAACTTTATAGTCAGCGGAAGCCGGTGGCCCTAGTACCCATTAGTTCCTTGAGCCCCGGATACACCGCTTAATCCAATTTGCCAACTCTCGAGCGAAGGCGTAACATACCCACCGAGCGTGACATTTATGCAGCCGGCGGAAAAGCTACACGCGCGAAATTATTGCGCAAATAGGACGGCGAAGTCGGCAAATCCTGGACGTTATGTGCCTTTGACTCCTCTCCACCTTATCCTCGACGAGAGGCAAACGAGTCTCTCACCGTCGGCGTTTAATTATCGACTTTGAGACTTTCGTTCGCACGCAATTACGGAATGCAGCGCATCGAGCCGTATGTAGAGTGGAGGTGCACTCGTCGCGAGTAAAAAGAAAGAAGAATAAACAAACGGGCGGAAGAACGCTTGCGCGGAAGAAACTGTTCTCCGTTTCAAAACACCGTCCTAAAATAGGTAAACGCGGGCAATCTCTTTCCACAGTTCATTATAGGACTCTTCTAAGAGACTTCTGAAAAGGCTTTCATTTTTGTGAATGCCGGGCATGAGCTTCTGGCAACGAGTCCACGAATTGCAGTGCGCGAGTTTCGCAAGTCGGTGCATAATGCAGGTGGGGAATAGTGAAGTTTACGTAATACAGGACAATAGCGAGCCAGCTGCGCGGGCTTATTTCACCATGATTATGGAGGCCGACCCAGCTCACACACAGATTGCGAATCGCCATAGAAAGTGTGTGACGCGTATAGCGAGATATATTTACATTAGACAAAAGGAATCATGGTGGAAAATGAGTTACAAAGGAAAAGCAGATGAATTTCAAACTGCGCAGTTTTTTCAGCGATATGTTTCAAATAAGATAAAAAAATTAATAAAATATCGTATCATAAGATAATTATTCCCCACAAAAATAATTTTCACAATAAGGACTAACTCAATTATAAAATAAAAATCATAAATCCTAGTTAAAAGCAATAAATCATACTTATTAATTTGACATAAGTAAACTGTATGTATTTAAAAGAGATTAAAATTATAGTTAAAAAATTAAATTTATAAATTTTTATATCGTTAAAAATTAGTAAATTAGAAAAAATCT
>VBVR01005591.1:0-11741 GCA_011638315.1 Tetramorium parvispinum
ATGTCACCTCAAGTCGAAACTTTTTTGTGATTAATGTCTTATCATAAGGTATCGTTTGGCACATGATTCGATCCCGAAATTGAGAGCTCCAAAAAGGGCGAAAAAACAGCCCTTTTTGCGGTCACTCTTTCTTTTTAGTTTTATAACGTAAAATTAACGTAAGTTTAGTACCTTATTACTATTTTCTATAAAAATATTGAACATTCTAATAAACACAGTTATATTCTACTTACTTTCACGAGTTGATTCCATTTTGTTAAAATTAAATCAGTAAACTCTACGAAATTTTATAACGCTTCAAACACGAGCTTGCTTTTTCTCCTGCGTGCGCGGCAGATGTTGCTCGAGCGAAGGTCGACTTTGTATTAATTTTTAAAAGCAGGTATAACGGATCTGACCCTAATACTAACGGATTTTGACCCTTGGGATATTTCTCTAGCCAACCCAACAATTCAAATTCCCCAACTAGAAACTTTATTTTTGGGTTTTTGGCCAGCTTTTTGGGATTCTGCCGCACTGTGCGTCTGTTGGGCGAAGTGTGGCCTAGCATTATCGTGGTGGAAGATGATGCTTTTTCGATTGGCCAAAATCGGACGTTTTTCTCGAATAGCTGCATCGAGTCTAGTGAGTTGTTCACAGTACTTGTCCGCCGTGATTGTTTCGCCGCGTCGAAGCAGCTCGAAGTGAATAATTCCTTTGCAATCCCACCAAACACATAGCAACACCTTCATCGGATGTAGGCCAGCTTTTTTCCATGTTCTTTTCCGCTGTACGTTGTTGTAGAGAATTCACTTTTCATCGCCTGTTATCATTCGATCCAAAAGAGGCTCTTTTTTGTTACGCTCGAGAAGGGAAAGGGCCACAGTCATGCGATTCAGCTTATTCCTTTCAGTCAGGAGATGCGGCACCCATGTATCAAGCTTGGAAACGTATCCAAGTTTTTTTAAATAGCGAAAAGCGGTTGAATTATCGATGTTCAGCCTCTCAGCAATATCCTCAATTGTGATCCTTGGGTTTTTTTCCACTAAGATACACACAATGTCGTCATCAATGAAGGCCGTCCAGAACGGGGTTGATCATCCATATTAAAGTCACCATTTCGAAATCTGCCAAACCACTTCTTGACTGTCCGGAGAGTAGGAGCACGGTCCAAATGAACGCTCTGAATGTTTTTTTTGTGCAGTCCCAACACTCACGCCTTTTCGAAATTCATATAGTATTACATGCCGCAAATGCACCTTTTTATTCTCCATATTTAATAATTTCTCTTATGCACAAATGGACTTATCTGAACAATGTCTGACGCTAAAGTGAAACAAGACACTGTCACCTATTCAGTGCAAGCAACAATTACTAAACGAAAACATCAGAACTCCGTCATGCAATAACTTAATGCCATCTTCGGCACTAAATGCCGAAAATCGGGCACGAACTTATGTAATCATCCAATATATAAAAATACATATACTTGAAATTTACGTTTATATATTTTTACAGTAAATAATGCTGTTCCACCCGCAATCCAATTAATGGTTACACTTAGATTTTATGCAACTGGATGTTTTTTGCAAGCTGTTGATGATTTTTGTGCAATTAGCACAGATGTCTATACTGTACTAGATCGCTAACCTGGGCTTTGACGTATGGAAAAATTGTGCCCGGATTTCCGATTTCGGCCATGACACCTTCAACAAAATGGCTATTCCCGCTTCTTTTCAATATTGCACGAGGTGTACATTAGATGTAAGAAATGTTTTTACACATAAAGTTGACGCATTCAGAGTTTATTTTTCTCGTTCTACTGCTTTCCACATTAAAAAGAAAAAATAAACTCTAAAAGCGGCCAACTTGATGTATAAAGGCATTCTTGATGCTTAGTGTACTAATGTACTAAATGTACATTTTCTTTCTTTAAATTGGAAAACATGTATATAAAATTATTGAGCAAAGGTCCTTCTAATTTAAATTTTTGGGAAATATATTTCTTCTTTTGTAGATAGTCTAAAATACAAATTTGAACATAAAGTAATATGTAACAGACTTTTATTGTTTGCTTTGTAAAGATTACAAGTAGTTATACAAGTAGCTGAAATATAACTTACAAGTAATTGGAATACAAAAATTATATTCTTAATTAGTAATTTAATACATGATATAATAGATATAATAGATAATAGATAATCTTATATACATACATACACAGGCGCTGCACTATTTACAGTTAATAAATATTTGTCAAAACAATTTAATAATTTGAATGTAAAGAAAAAATAAAGTAATGTATTGAATAATATTAATTTTATTAATTTTTGCCGTTTACTTGTAGGATTTATAATATTTTTAGTTAATATTTTAGAATATAAATACATTCGAATCGTTAAATATTTTCGATAAATAAGCTTTATTAAGCTATAGACGTATCTGCGCCTATTTCAAATTTTTCATAACAATCAGCATTAAAAAATACATTAGAATCTAGTGTATATCTTTGTGTTACTTTTTTTTTTATTTTGGATTATGCATCTTTATGTGGTAGCTTATGCTTCCCTTGCAATGATTGCTGAAATTCATTTTTAGTAGCACATATTTTGTGCACATGACTCGATCGAACGGATGAAATGATCCAAAATAGTGCAATAATAATCGACACTCGAACTTGGTTGCTTGAGCGATCGTTAATAATTCGAACTCTCTACAGCTCATCCCTCACTGAAAAAGATTATAAGATGTTTCACCTCTCTTCCATCGTACGCTTCTTTTGCTCGGATAGTTTTCCTCTGTAAAGTAGTCCCTGTACTCGTGTTTCTTCCGTTTGTACAAATATGTCTCCCCGCTCGAGGATCTTTTCCATAGTCTTGACATAAATTTTTGCCGCCTCTCGTTGCTCTTCCGGTAAAGTCTCTTCAAAGATTCTTGCCTTCTTCAGTATTTCCTAGGAGAAAGAATAAAATATTCGTATACTTCGTAGAGAAAATGTTTATTCAGCATAGAGAGTTTAGCGTAATTCAATGAATCAAGTGTAGTCTGTTTTGTTGATTTTTCAAGTCCTTACCTGCCTGTCTTGCCCTCCCGCAACTTTGAATTCTTCGGCTAACTTATCCAACCGTTGTACGCATCCCGGTAGGCCCAAGTACATTCTCGACTTCGAGCTGATAAATCGCTTCAAGTATTCGCCCGTAAAATCGGAATCCCTCTCGGGAGTGAATTTGATCGGTTCCGATTTGCCTTGCACAAATAATAAAACTACCGGAAAATCTTTCTTAATGTTGTATCGTTGCGCCAGATCGGAGTTATCCTTCGTGTCAAAGTCTTTCACGCCTATTGTGGCTATCAGGAGATCCTGCGAATCTTTGGTGTCGGCCGCTACGGTCGCGTATTGTTCGTGCTTGCCACCGTACGGAAATGCGACATCGAATTTAACGAGCACTGCCTTGAACCTCGAGATAATCTGCGAGAAAATGTTTTTGTTTCTTTAAACATTTATATAATTGTCGAGTTTTTATATTATATATTCATTTATATACAATCTCATAGTTCGTATGAGATTAAAGGAGTGTCCTGGTCAAGAGAGTCCTTTTTTTTTTAAATTACTCCCTAACATCTCTAGAATATGGGACTATATTTATTTTTTCGAAATTCAAACTCTAAGTTTACCTATTGAACCTTTTTCGGAACAGGTATGTGCACGCGCCGTTGGCACTCAGGTACCTGGCACGTATTAGGCCGTAACGATTTTTTTTTGCTGAGGGCATACTATATGGTCCAAGGATCGCCGATTGACTGACCTAAAGTCATAAGTTCTCAAAAAAATTATTTTCTTCATTTTTTGTACCGAAAACTTTAATCGCGTTTTTCTCGAAAACATGTTTTCAAAGTTGGCGTACACGATTACTCAAAATCTATTGAACGGATTGACTTGAAACTTAACTTACAATTTTTTTTAATTGTATAGGTCATTATTACTTTTTTCAGCTAAAAAATGCGTTTTTTTTAAACTGTTAGAAAAGTTTAATTTTTTTAATTTTTCAATTTTTGCGCCTGTTACGTCCTCGTAGTGCACGCGAATGCGAATTTTTAAAAGAAATAGAATTTCTTTAGTCGTTTTACCGTCCTCAGACGATTATTTTATTATTCCTCCTTTTTTTATTCCGTTTTTAATTTTCTTAAGTCTGATTTTCAATAGGACCGGCTCTACTGCGCGGATGACTGGTCTCGCGCTTGTTTTAGGAACCGCGCTTAGCAATGCTCCGTTTTTATTCTTTATTTGGCGCCCTACTGGCAGGGGCCTCGTAGGCTGTCTGGTGGGTATGTTTCCCACCAGATTGATGCCGGGAGCTGCGTTACCGCCACTGTTGTAGGTGGTTTGACTGGCGAGGCCCGTGTGTATTTGTCAATATCGTTAATCGACAGGCGCGAGGATCCGTCTTCCGCGTACGCGGGCGAAGAGTCTGGCTCCTCTTTCCACCACTTTGACGGGTCAAAGTCGCAGTGTCGGTGGAGGGCTTCCTCTAGCCAGTAAAGCTGGCGCCACCTTCCTGCAGCCCTGCCTCACTTGGGCATATTTCTGTCTGATAAGCGTGACCCATGATTAAATTTTTAATAAGAAAAGTAAGTTTATGAATGAATATAGAGATTTGTATATATATGTATATATATATATATTTATTTATATGAAATCAGTATCTATCCCACCCTGTAACTGGCAGAGAAAGTACGGTGGAGGAAAAGGAACGATAATCAACCGATGAGGTGAAGGAGGTACAGGAGGTGAGACATTGCGTGAAAACGCTTCCGTCCCCTGAGATATTGAAAGGAATTTAGACAGTGCGTAGGCAATACTTCCATCTCTTAGGTATTGAAAGGAATTAGACAGTGCGTAGGCAGCGCTTCCGTCTCTTGGGTGTTTGGAGAGACAAGGTATGGAAAAGATTTCTTTAGTAGTAACCGACGAAAATAAAGAAAGGTGAAAAATAAAAGCAGAGTCTCAATTAATTTGAATGTGACAACTTTTTAACAACGAAAAGAAAAAGAAGAAAGATTTTTACAAAGATGGTTGAAGAACGGATTTACGGTGCGAGGTTGTACTTTATAGTAAAAGACTATATCCGAAGTCGGTACAGAGAGTAAATTCTGCGAGGGCGCGTGAGAACTAAGTTTGATAAGACAGCGCAGAGGCTATGTTCTCAGAAAGCGCGTGGAGACTAAGTTCTTTTTACAAACGCGCGAGAAGCTATGCTCTCTATGACGGTGCGAACTAAGTCCGCGAGGATCGGCGCACAGTGGAGCAAAAGCTTTTTAACAGTTGAACCAAAAGATTTTTTTATTCAAAAAGTTTCACAGGTCTTAATTTTCAACCGATTTAAATGAATTTTTTTTTAAATTAAAGCTCTTTAAATTTCGAAGAGACTCCTCAGGCCCGATTTTCAAAATTCAAAATGAACGACTCAATATGGCGCCCGAAAACACAAAAAATCGCTAAAGTACTCTAATATAGGTCTTTTTCGTTATTAAATACATTCGTATTCATTTTATTTATCAAATTGAAACATTCGCGCGCATGCGAGCGAGCGTGCTGCATTTTTTACTGCAGAAAAAATAGGAATAAAAAAATTGTACCTAATAGTGACGGTGTACATAATAATGACCAGCGTAAATATATATTTAGACGCAGAAAAACCAAAAAGTAAATGCTTGGTAATTTGTTGCTCATTTCTTGCTGCAAAGAGAAACAGGAATAAAAAGAATGTACCTGGTTAAATATTTCCTACTTTTATTACGATCATGTGTTTCCTGTTCTTCGCCTTACCCAGGATGGCTTTTTCAATAATTTTAGAGCCATGTATTAATACTTTATGCACAATGACGGACATGTAATACCACGGATACAGATCAATGTACAATTCCGCTGTTCGTTTACAAAATTCATGAAATTTTTCGACATTAATTGTTCTTCCACAAGCAATTACCTGCAGTATTACAAAATATGGAAGCTCTTTATTAAGTTCAAATCAACTCCTGTAATTCGAACACTTAATTCTTCATTTGCGAAAAAGCGTCTAGCGGTATTACCGCTATTTGAATTTCCAGCTCCTTGCTTTGGCATATCTATTAATAATCCTAATTCATCCTTAAAGGTCTTCTGTATTCTTTCTTTTGTTACTCTCATAGAGTCTTCTTCTCTTCAAGTCTTACTGCCCATTTTCGGAAAGATAATCTGTAAGCTATATGTAAAATAGCCTCCATGAAGCGGATCCACGCGTGCAGTGTTGCAAGGTCATAATGAAACATATTTTCGTCCACTGTCAATTCTTTAAGTTTTTCAAGATTATTCATTAATGATGGGGTTGCTTTGCAAATGTAGCAAGTTGATGATGTGTCGGTTAACGCTTGGCATATCTTACTATCCAACATTGTCATACTCATTTTATGCACGATTTCGCAATTAGTTCGTCCCTCGTTAACCGTAATATAGCGTCGACGACCGAGCTCGCAGACGCTTGAAACAAGCCTCGCGCGTTTTGTTTACAAGCGTCTGCGGACTCGACGCGCGGTAATAGGGAGACAGTGGTCGTCGACAACGAAATCGAAACGAAATATATAATAACACGTGTACTATAAGAAGAAAGTTGTAAGTTCGCGAAAGCGAGCGCTGCGGCTATGTTCTCGTAAGAGCACGTGGAATCTAAGTCTTACTTTGTCGTTCGCAGGGCGGACACGTATCGATTTGCCAGAATCGGCGTCTGGAGATCTAATGTAACGCCGCGGCCGATTTTCGGCCCTTTTATACTAAACGCTCGGTGGCGTCACTCGGGGATGATCGGCACCAACCTTTGATCACATGCGTTACTCTTACTAACTATTTACAAGATGCGTGTTCTCGCTTTTTCCGGGTTCAACATTTTATACCTTGTATTTTTAATTCTCGTAGAGTACGAAACAGTTCAATATACTATTTTATTTACAAGTAAATTTTTATTTAACGAAATCATTTCTATGGTTTACTAAATTAATTAAATTTCAACGCATGCACGGACTTTAGTAGGTTATAGTGAAACGGACTCAAGTTTCTTGGTTATAGCCGTGATTTTCCAGAGAATCTTCTTTATTAGAAATGCTCGAATTTTCAGAAAAAATCTATTTCATTTCTATTGAATTAAAAGAAATAATTTCGTCAAAAGAAGTAATGGAATGCGAACACGAGCATTGGTATGCGCGCTCGTAAACAGGTATTCGCACGCGCAAGGAACCGCGTGGAGCGAGTGACGTCGGCCACTACACGTGGTTGCTATCCGTCAAATGTTAGTTTTAGCACTTCACGCAGTCCTCCAAACCTCGTCAGACGTAACACGCCTAATCATATAGAAAATGTGGGCTTATAGATTACAAAATCATTAAAAATTTTCAGATTGGGCCATTTTTGCGATCAAGATCCTGCACGCCGATTTGATGCTCGGAATTAAGACTCTTCACAAGATTGCTTATCATTTGTTCAAATAATTTTTTTTCTTTATAAAAAAAATTTCTCTGTATTGTCTGAGAGTTACACTAGTGTGCAAAAAAAGTTTTGGATTGATTTGACTTATATGTTTTGAGTAAAAAATTATTAAAAAATCACTTTTTTTCGTGCTCTTGACCAGGACACTCCCTTAAAAGTACCTACATAAATCGTGCATACCCAAGCACCGCCGCCATTTTATTGAAAATATCATGGCCGAATCCGGAAATCTGCCCGGACACAGCCAGGACTCTCCAGTTAGCGATCTAGTACAGTACAGACGTCTGTGGCAATTAGTGAACAAAGTGCACACTATAGTTCATCGAGTTTCTCCTATTATTGCTGACTTAAGAGAGGAATTTACAAAGCTTCTTACATCTCCAAAAGAAATTCGGCTACATCAACAAGAATTTTTTCAAGCAGCTAAATTTATTCGTGTTATCGGTTGCATAGATTGCACCTATGTCAGAGTTCAATTATTTGGTAAAAACTTTCTGAAATATATACTTTTTCCTTTAAAAATATTTTCTTTACTTTTTATTTTTAGCGCTAATTTAATTTTAACCTCATTTAATACCATATTACTATTTTTCAATTTAAACTTCTTCGATTTTACATTTTTTGACGTTGTTGACGTCGTTGACGTATTTTGAAGTTGTAACGGGAAAATTTTTAGTGATTTTAATTTTGTAGTATCCCACGATTTTCAAAAATTAATTTCTTCATTTTCAATTAAATATCAAAAATTAAAAATACAAAATTTAAATTTCCATAAAATTTTGTAAATTTAATAGATAATTCATTTTTTTATAACTTACTAAAAATATTTCTTTAACTAAAAATATAAATTGTAAAAAGAATCATTGAAATAAACATAATAAGTAAGATCGTTATATTTCTTAAACTTTTAATTTCTTTAATACCTTTCGAACATTATATAAATACATAAAATAAAATCAAATTTTACAAATACATGTTAGAAGGAGAGGATCGCGAGGTGAAATTAAGTATAAGGACGAACTTCGTATAATTCAAACTTTATTTCTTGCGATGCGTCCACTTAGTGTGTGTTCGAAAATAGGTTTGGTTACAATAAAAATAGTACAGTTGGCAGCAGTGAAAATTACTGGTGCTGCGTTTCGTTTCTCCTGTAAAGTCAGTAAAGTTAATAAAATAAATCAAAGTAATTTTAAATGCAGTAAGTAATAATAATCCAAAATATTCATAATTTTCGAAGATATACATTTAATTTATTTCTTATGCAAAGTTACGCTATGTTAGGTTAATATGAGGACGAACTTACTTAAATCCAAGCGTAAATCCACAGCGTTTTGCACATAGCACGTGTACATAAAAAACAATGTGAGTCTAATGTGAAAATGTATACCACGTATATTTTCTTCTATACATATAACAACTGAGCCATCTAAGTTTTGGATGATAAATTCGTAGATCATTCGTTTTCAAGACAATACTTATGTTGTTTTAAAATATACAAATATTCTTTATCACAAGAAGTAGGAGACGTAATTTTATGTTTAATATTTAACTGATACAATTACTTAACTGATATAATAGATACAATTATTTTGTAACAAACATTCATGTGTATACAAATGCAAATAAAGATGTACAAAAATATGACTTTCTGTCAACAGTTTAAAATAAAAAGAGACGAAATTGAAATCATTAATACATATATTTTATTTATTATTTATTATTATAAAAATACATTCAAATACAAATATATTTTTGTCTTGTACTTACAAATCCTAATTAATTCTTTCAAAATTATCATGGGCAATTATTTCCATTAATCTATTTCTTTTAATATTTCCTTCTTCCTTCAGATTATTAGTAATATCTAATGGTTCCATTTCATGCGATATTTCAGAAATAATAATAGGAATTTCAATATGATCATTCCGTAATAAACACATGTTATGCAATACGCAGCAAGTAATGATATAATAAGGAATTAAATCTGTTCTAGTCATAGGTAATTTATCTAATAAATATCGTCATCGTCCTTTTAATAGTCCTATTGACCTTTCTATAATCATTCGAGCAGATAAACGGTGATTAAATTTTTTTTGGTCTCTAGTTAAGTGGCCATTATCGTGAAATGGCACCATAACATTTTTTTGAATAGTGTATGCTGCATCGCCTAACAAATGACTATCGTTAGGAAAATACTCTGGAGTACAATATTGTTGAACTCCAGAATAAAGAAATACTCTCATATCATGGACACATCCTGGCATATCAGAAAAGACATGAATAAAAGATAAATCATTTTTACATATTACCTAAAAAGAAGCAATTTATTTTATACAACAGTGCTAATTGTTTAATTAAAATATATCAAATTCTGTAACATATATTGACTATCTTTTTATTAAAAAAATATGATAGGTAACATTTTTATTCTTACTTGTAATTGTATAGAAAATTTGTCTTTTCTGTTTATATAACTGTTGGCGTCTTCTTTTGGCCGAGAAATGTTTATATGCGTTCCATCAATAATACCTAGAACTTTAGGAAATCTATATAATGTCTGAATATTTGTCCAAGTGTTTTTAGCTTCTTCATAGGCAGGCCACTTAATAAACTGATTTCGTATACTATATATTGCTCGAACTACTCTTTTTGTAGTAAACCATGCAGTTGATTTTGATACAGAAAATCGTTCACTTATGGAACGAAACGAATCTGGTGTTGCTAAGACATAAATAGCAATTAATATTTGTTTTATGACATCAATTTGTTCTCTTCCTTTAAATGGAAAGTTATCCAATTTTGGTCCTATCAAGTATACTAAAAAATGGATGGTATTACGTTCCATTCTGTAATAAAAATATATATTATTATTATTAATATTATATATTATTATTAATATGCATCTAATTTATACGTATTTACCTAAAATGTGATTTAAATTCGATATCTGTGTATAAAACAACTACATGCTCTACACAATTTCTAATTTTTGATACTCTTCTTTTGTTATTATTTACCATAATATTATCTCTTCATTATCATCGCTACTACTTGAAGAGTCACTTGTAGATGATTCAAAAATAATATTTTCAAGTAAAATATACTTTTCCATAATTATATTATTCTATTCTAAAAACATAAACAAATTAAATGCCCTAACAGCACAAAGAGATACTGAGAACGTTCAAAAAATATCACAAAAGTATATTGCGTATATTCTGAAAATATTCAAGACATGTACTACGATATACTGAGTACATACTGAGAATGCTCGAATGAGCACCTATTTTTATTGGTAGTACGTACTGAGAATATCTTATAGTATGTATCAAGGATATTTATAGAATTCTCAGTATATTCTGTGTATGACAACAGTAAAGGGTATAGCCGGATAAGGAGTCAATTTGCCCAGAAACGAAATCGAACCGGACCAATACTATCTTATTTGGTACGAAATATCAGGTCTTTTCACCAAGTTTTAGCTCCCAAACCCATTTTTTTGCGACATAACATCAAAAAAGCTTTCTTTTGGACTTTTTCACATTGTGTGTTTTAATTTGAATGAATCTCTTTCAAGAGTGAATCTTTTTTAATGAAACTTTATCACTGGAGAGAAATGCTATTGAAATCAATTGTTTTCGACCACTTTCGAACTAATACTGCATTTTTCTGAGCCTTTTTCTAAACGGAAAAAGAATTTTTTGTCCATTTTTTCAATTTTTCCGTATGAAGCCTTGAAGTTAGAAACTTTTAACCACTTCCATTCAATTCCTTGTCAAGAATTACGTAAGAATAGACCTTTCAAATCGAATTGATACAGCAATTATTATTTATTAATTAACCTTAATGTGTCAAGAGGTATGCGCCTACAAAAAATGGTTAATTAAACATTACGCCACATTTCGTATGATTAGTGAATCGTATTTCCCTCTAGTTTGGAAATTCAGGTGGACTGTTGGTGAATTNNNNCTATACCCATAGATTATGCGAAAGAATTCTTAAAGAAAACGGAATTACACAGGAAAGACAAAGATATTTTGAATTACCAGTTTATTCCATTAGTATGAGTGACGTTAAAGATATTGATTACATGTTACTTTTGTTCGTATTGAGAGAAAACCTAGTTTCAATTATCTTCACCACATTGTACATAATAATTACTACAAAATGTGTGAAATCCTAACAAAATTACCTTTTCAAAAAAAGGTAAAAAAATGCGCCAAGTTTACGCGCTCAAAAAACCTAC
>VBVR01005592.1:0-11740 GCA_011638315.1 Tetramorium parvispinum
ATCCTATAAACTTCGCGAACGGGTATCACTTATGTCTTAAGATATTTTGATATCCGCAATTACGAGGTAAGTTGATGAAAGTTGACAAAAACGGAGGCAACTCCAATCAGCTTAAACTTGACATATGTTATCAAGGTCACTGTCCTGAGTAACTTCCAAGAGATTTTAGCCATCGCTTGTTGTTCATTAAAAAGTTATTAACAAAATTAGTTTAATGAACAAAACATAATTTTCTAACACCGTGTATTGTTTTCGAGTTTTATGGTAAAATATCGGTTGAGATTTGCTAACCTCCCTCCTGGGAACTGCCTCCGTTTTTGCCAAATTTACCGGTAAATTAATTCAAGTGATTCATGGAAAGTGAGAAAGAGCTGCGAGTTGCTATTATTTCTCACGAAATATCATTAAAATATTATAATCATTAGCTAGAATAATGCATGAATTAATGCATACTTAAAAGTAACATTGATCCTTCTAGAATAAGTTCGACAAGTGCGTTAAAAATCATGAATTCCTTTAAATTTGCGTTTTGCAAACAAAGTAATCTTTTATTTACATCTTTTATTAAGTAATCAAGTAATTTCTTCATTCCTTCTTTCATTGATTTCGTAATTATATTACTTGAGAAAATTGATCACTCGAGCATTAAATTCTCCAGTTCGGACAAATCGATATTGTACCACATCGACAGCAGCGTATCGAAAACCGTGCGAATGCGCGCCGACAATCGAACCCTCGTCGTAGGGTGCGTGTGCGCGCGCAGAAAACCACCCCATCGGGTCCCACCGCCCCCGACGAAAACGTACTTATCGATCCGGCGTGACTGCACGAACTGGCGACCGGTCGAGGCCTGATGTTAAACCGAAAGACAAGACGCACGTGCGAAGACGAGATAAATGAGCGTGTACAATTACGGAGTGCAACAAAAAACGATCTCAATCGAGTGTGCTCGCCCGTGTAATTAATACCAGATACCGTAATTAAGTCGATACCTTATCGTCGTTTCGCAGACACATTCGCGAGAGGTCGAACGAACGCTCCGAGGAAGTGAGTAGACGAATGTATAAACAGACCGGGCTGAATTCATGTCTCGGCGCAGTAAATGTGGCCGCGAGAATTTCCGTCGTTTCCTCACTTCTGCATACCATCCTTTCCTGCTCTCGATCGATACCTGCCGTCAACGTAACTTCGAACCTCCCCGTGACGTAACTTCGTCGCAAGATCGGCATTAGATTAGACGTGCAAGGAATAAGAATAAATATGTAGGGAGTGGAATTTGCAAGTCGCAATGAAGTTACGCCGGAAATGTTAACCGCAATTGTCTATCGTGCACGGAATACTTTATTTTCTCGTCACTTATCAACCACCTCGATTCTATAATTTGACAATTGAGCATTTAGCATGTGCAACCGGACGAAGCATTGCATTTGCGAATCTCTCGTGATGAATTTTCACGTGAGACTATCGAATGTGCAATCCAATATTTGTGTGGAATAGTTAAATAGTTAAAGACTAGTGTCTATTTCTATCTAATGCAGATTAACTTTAATCTCGGCTTAACTTACTCTTCATCTTTTTTTAATACTTTGGACTAAAAGAAGATAGAAAGTAAATTTAAACAGAGATTAAAGTTAATCTGCATTAGTAGACATATTTTATTGGTAGAAATGGACATAAGTGGGTCAGAGAAAGGTATGTGTCTTTGCTGTAAACCCGTACTATCTGTTTGTTAGGCTACAGACGTAGAGGCGGAGTGTGTGAGAAGGAACAGAGAATCCTTTAGAATACAACACTCTCGATTCAAAAAGAGTTGGTTATTAGCGAATTCGATTGGTCGCACTAGTGCGCACACAGTGCACACACAGTGCACATTAAAGCCGTTGTACACTGATCTAATCTGAATGTGAAAATGAAATATCCTGAATAATAAAATGTCTAAAAATATTTTTAAAAAACAGCACAATAGCACGATAAAATGAATTAAAGATTTCGGTTTTTAATATGTTTCTATATTTATGTTAAGCATTTATCCTTTCATCGATTTATGTACAACGGCTTTAATGTGCACTGACATGAGGGCGCACTAGTGCGACCAATCGGATTCGCTGTATGATATTGTAGAAACGTGTTTTTTTCTCGAAGATTTCGGAAGAGTCACATATATCGAATCAGAAGTAATTTCACGCTTTGCTGGAGCTGCGCGAGATATCATTTCAAACAAGTACTTTCAGTACCGGCAGTTAAATCTGCCGGGCAGACATACAGCGCTCCAGATAAATCGCTGTTGTCAGCTTTAGACGACCAAATAAACGGCGCGCGCAATTTATGCCGGCGATAAATCCGCCAATAATTGGATCATCGCAAAAAGCACGCGGGCAGTTCCAGAAAGCGAGAAAAAAAAAAATAAATATATATCGCTCTCGGACGATTGCGATTTTCGAGTTAATACGGCGCGACGATATATTATGCCGAATCAGATGATCGCTGGCACCGCATGACGCCATTCGAGTGATTTCAACAATGTGCCCTCGTTTTTTTTTCTCCGTCTCTCTCTCTCCTTCCCTCTCGCGAGTCATCTCGCACCTCGAGATTCGCGAGACTCCGCGCCGCAGTACCCATTTATCTTGCCGGTCCGCGTACGCCGAAATGCGCCGGGAAAGAAAAGCACGTACACCCGAGTGCGTTAACCCGACCCGGCTGGAGAGATGCATCGCACTGTGTCATCCTGACACACGTCCGTGCGCGCAGCCTGCGAGAAGTTAATGCACTCGGCTGTATCACCTGCTCCGCCGTACATCATAGTAATTACGCGAATAACGTGGAATTCATTCGTCGGTACCCTCACGGCGAAAGCCGGCGAATCAAACCAGTTTGTGTTAACGAACGCGCGTAAGAAGCGCGGGTCTTCCGTTCGCGATCATTAAGAGCGCACGGTCATAAAGAGAAATCTTATCGCCGGTTTTGGCGTAACTTCGGAAATCTATGTTACGATTCTTATCGTCCTTAACAGACGTCTCTACGACGATTATTAAGAGCGCGTGTTCATTTAAAGAATCTCCGGGATTATCTCTAACGCGACGCAAACGTAAATTGGGATATTAGCGCGCATTCTTCGGTGTATTATGGACGGCGGAGTATGTTTATATAGTGCACGGACTTTTGCTTATTGCACGCAAGTAATAAACGAAGAATTTTCAGACGGTTTACTGCATCTGAAAAGAAATAGAATACCATTCGGCATTGCCATAAACTTGTAGTTAATACTGTGTGTCCGTTTTTTAAGTGGAAAATAACAAGAAACTTGGAGAATAAGCTGTTTCAATTAGACAAAATATGTGCAAAATATTTATAATACGCGCGTTGAGTTTTGTAGCTTTAAAATGTTGACGATGCAAAATATCTAGGACTTAAACAAAGGACTTCCAAGAGTGCGAGTGAAAATAATAACGATATTGTTCGGTGTGTCTTCGTCTTCAATCGTGTATACCGGAAATATAATGCATTCCGATAATAACACACGTCTCCTCCTTTCTCTCTCGCGCGTAAAGTCCCAACCTAACGCTCGATGCATATCATCTTGTTTACAAAACGTGAAGTGTCATACTCGTGACTTGTCGCGTATCGGTTAGACGATTAATATCGAGTACTGTTATGCTGCGAAGAATTTTCCTGGTAGTTCGATAGCTTTACGTCGAAGGATATTATCGATCTTTTATCCGTAGCACAAGTGCACAATCGAGTTCTCTTGAAATTGTCGACAAACAGGATAGGTATGCGTTACATATCAGAATCTGTTAATCTTCGGTATTTTTAATATTCTTATTTACAAACATACATTTTCGTACATATTTCTAACGGTATAAATTTGTATCAATAGTGTGTCTTTAATCAATTTAATTGTTCTGTGTTGAAATTCCAAGTAAAAATTTTAATAAAACTAAAATAGTTATAAAAAATTTTTTTCAAATTATATTCCTAGTTTTGAAAATCACAAAAAATTTATATCATTTTTGCCATATTAATTACATAAAAAAATCATTATATTATCATAAAAATTTCTATTAACACTTTGCTGTAAATAAAATTAACATTTTTTTTTAGAATTTTTAATAATCGTCTAAATATAATGTAAAAAAGATAGAAATTTTACGAACAATTTTCAGAACATTGCTTGATAATTGTAATACTTATTATATTTATGATATATTAAAAAGTTTACAATTATCAATTTTATATATTTGTAATGGAATTATAAAGACAAATATAAATAAAATTAAATTTGATCAATTTTCCTATATCAAACACCGTTTATTAAGTTATTGTTTACTATGAATAGAAAAGTCATGCCTTATATGAGAACTATCTACATCTAAAAAATAAAGTTATATTCAAATAAATCATCAATATAATTAGAATTTTAAAAAATTGATAAAAGTATTAAATTTAAATTTTTCAATACAATTTCAATGATATATAAACGGTAATATTTCAATAATAAAATTAATGAAAATAAAAATAATAAATAAAATTATTATCATTAAGAAATTTAATTTTTCTTACATAAGAACCTGTTCAGTGATGGAGGAAAAGACTAACCAATACAATACCCGACTCCGTCATGTGCGTAGAAGACTTTTTGAAGGCAACGATGACAACGACGAGCAACAAAAACGCGAAGACATTGACAAGCGTTTTTCGGAAGAGATGCGAATACAATTGGAACAGGTGAGAAGCAAACGATTATTCTTTTAGTTAAATTTGAACAATTATTAAAATTGTTTCTCATTACGTAATTATGTCTCAATAAAATAATTCTACGCGAAATATTGCAGAGAGTAGACACCGATTGAAAACTGGTCTAAAATTGAAATGCTTATTAATGCGTAGAGCATGAAGAAATGGAACTTCGATTTCGTGAACGAAAAGCCACAGCCTGGTCGTTACGAATGGGTAAAACTTGACGAAAAAGGAAACGAAATTTCTGAATCCGAGGAGACAAACGGAAAAAGAAATATACAAGAGAATTCCGCGGAGGAAGCAGAAAATAACGCGGAACATACGTTTGAAAAATCGATGGATGAAATGATCTGTAATGATCGGTAAAAACGACAAAAAATGTGATATTATTTATTAATAGATAATCAGCAAAATTTAATATTAATTAATACTATCATAGTTTTTCGAGCCTGAAGAAACTAAATGTTTAATTGTATAAAATAAGTAAATTATTTTATATGAATAATGAAAACTATTTATAAATCTTTTTTAAAAATTTAGAACAATTTTTTTATACTAGTGGAAAGAATAGTGAGCACAAAGTCTTCTAAGCAAAACTATTTAATTATATTTAAAATAGTAATTATTGTAAATTGGAATTTATTAATTGACGGTTCATTGATTCATTTGAATTGGTCAACTCTAAAATTTCTAGTCAAAAGAGACATGATGTCAAACATGTTTCTAAGAAACCAAAGCTAAATTTATATTTTTAATTAATTTATTGAAAAATCTAAAATCAAGCAATGTAAATTGTGCATGAATCGTGTTTAATTAATTTTATTTATATTAGTTTTTTAATATGACGTTATGACATTCGATTTAATATTTAAGAAGAAAATGTGCAATATACATTATTATACTCATTCGATTTTTAGTATTTTGAAGTATATAATAATCAGGCCGCTTAGAAAATGAAATTTGTATACAAAAATATACATACATATATATAAAATATATATTTCTAAATGAAATTACAAATTAATTATTTCTCAATATCTGTTCCTTTTTTCCTTCTTTCCCACTTCAATTCTTATAAGAAAAAAAAAAGAGAATAGTTATATGCTTGGTATTACTGATTACATAAATTATGCGTGACCTAATTTATACTACGCCAAGTCGAAACATCTGCCTCACGACGAATAAGTATCTTGTTGCAGTGTCGCAAAGCATCTGTATCACAGAGAAGAAAAGTCAATCTTGAATAGTATAAACGTATTTTTTTTCAATATTTGGAATCCAATTCGCGAAAAATTTCATTATTAATTATAGATTAAGTATCGTACAATTGTGAATCATCTTTAATTATTGTGTTAATCGATTTCTTTCTCATGAAACATTCGCCATACGAAAATTGATACCACGAGTATCACGATTTCGTTGAAATAATCCAAAGTACTTGCCGTGAGAAGGCGCGAGAGAGCACGTTGCACCTGGCATCGTTTCTTTAAAGATCGTTTTTTCTTCGCGTTGCTCCGCCATGGAAGCTGGCCACCGCGATGGTACCAGGCAGAAATTGCACTTCCGTTCCGCGAATTCCCACGGAAGTGGGCACAATCGCGACGGCGACAAAGGATATTGCCGCACAACGTATACCACACGCATTATTCTGACCGAGCATTGAAGAATCCTTCCGATAAAGAGCCTTACGTGAACGAATCACAATCGCAGATGTTCGAAGCAAGAAATGTTCCGATATCTACATATGTCTCGCGTTATAAGTATTTCCACGCAGTCGTAAAAAATTTCCGCGAACATCAAAGTTGACTCAAGTTTAACCAATTCCAATCCTTAAATAGTAAGTTTAACATTCCGATCTGTGACGTATGTAAACTGACCGATTTATCACTGCATAAAACATTTATCCCGCCAGACACCGATGTGTCTCGGAGGAAAGGAGACTGCTTGCATCTGCGGAACAGTGCACCCGTTCTCAACCTCGATCTCGATTCACCACCTTGAGCTCGATAAAAGTGATTTATCGCGGCTGCAGCTTTGTCCCCGTTGTCGCTAGCACGCGATGAGATAACGCGACGGCGGCTTCAGGTAAGAGCCCGGCTTTGATAGCGAAATGATGAAACAGGTGACTCCCTCGGTAGTAAACACGCGATGCAGATGCGGCTACGCGCCTTCCGGTCGCGCGCCTCTCGCCTGTGAATAAACACCAACTTCCTTTGAAAATAATCTGGTCGACTTACAAACACATATCCACGCGTTATCCATGAGACGAGAATTGTTTGTTTTTTTTTTTCTAATCGTCGGGATGACGCATGGTTTCATGCTAACGCGAGTGATTAGTAACAGAAGGTCCCCAGTTTAAATCCCGGTGTCCATCCTACATGCAATTTTCAGCAGGAAGTCAGAGAGGAGCTTTAAATCTAATTGTGACATTATAGGGATTAAAATAGCCCTACTCGCCTATCTTAAACTTTTCTAATCGTCAGTAATTAAGGACACGTACATACACATTTGAATTGCATAAATAACACTTTGTCGTCAGCCACAAAAATGCCGTGGTAAATTAAATAATGTTTCGAGAATTGTATCCGAAATTAAATATTAAAATTGAAACATAACGAAAAAATTGATTACTCAATTAATTATTGCATTCCGCACAATAGTTTGAATAACATAATTCTCGATTCAACAAATTCGTTGATGAACCTGTCAACATTATCTGGCAACAAATATCGCAGGAAGTAAACCTTTCGCTTTATTGTGGGTTACAAAGCGCGACCTGTGCAACCAAACACCTCGCTGAAATGCACTTCTGCGGTGGACAATGAATGAGAGGCGGTGGTCTCTCTGCAAAAACGCAGAAAGAATTGTTTTACGCGAGCCCGTCTCCCCTCATTGAAATGCATCCGGTGTCACCCCTCACCACTTCCTGGATGCTGCGTGGGATTTTGTTTCCTCGGAGCACGGCGTGCTGCACCGACGCCGACTTTACCGCATCGTGGCCTCTCTTATTCAGAATCTTCATTAAAGGTAATTCCAATTAACGATAACACGCGAAAAGATTAATTTTTATCCGTATATTTTTTATCTACGTAGAAAATTATTTTGCATATTATGGACTTTTAGACGCGATGCGCATAATGACTCAATAAGCATTTTACATTTAATCATAAATCACATTGAGATATCGTGCGGGAAAAAAACAGCATTCTCGACTCACGTTCGAATATTCGAAATACTCGCGCCACGTTATGGCGGCGTGCGACTGACAATGAGCCGACACATGCGCACACACACACGATACGCACACCAGCAAGTTTGAACGCCGCGTGGCAAACTCTCTCTCCAATTGGACTCCGGGATCGTTTATCTACGCTTTACTCGTCGTGAGTTGCGCCGCCAAGCGTCGGCGAGCGTGCGCGCGGAGCCGTTTCCCGTGGATGTCCCCTCGCGTGCCGCGCGCGAGACGAGCACAACGGAGTAAATTGACAATTATCACTGAAAAGTCTCGATTCGTCCTGTTGATTTTATGTCATCGCACTCGGCACTGTGATGCTCGCACAATCGTCACGAAGCGCTGTAGCTACGTGCGTAGAATTGAACGGAGAGTCGCGTCGAGAGATCGAAAGACGACGGAAAAATCTTTGAACAAGATTTTATGAATTAAAACTTTCAAATTTTCTCTTCTAAATCGATTCCTGCGATTTTGGCTATTCTAGAAAATTATTTAATTTTCACCATCGAGAGTCACTTTAAAATGCTCAAGATAAGATTTTAGACCGCAGTTGACGTAATCTAAAATATAAATTATTAATTCAAGAGAGAGAGAGAGAGAGAGAGAGAGAGAGAGAGATTGCGATTAATTTTAGTACCGAAAATGCTAATAATAGATTTATCAACATTTAATTATGTAAATATAATGACGTATCGATTAATACTTGTTTCATAATACATTTTCTTGAAAAGCTGCAACGAGAATTCTTCTTACGTACTCCCTGCTGCGTCAGAGGGATTTAACAAATTACAATAATGTCATCTCAATTCTTTTGCAATAACTCAATATAACCTTCAGACTACACGTAGTGATAGATCATGATGTATTGAAATGTACTAGAAATGTAATACCGGTCATTTTTATTTCTTTATTTTTTTATTAATATCTATTTCTTATGGAAAAGACAGGATTCTGAAATTTTACAATTTTTCATCAATTTTTCATCAATATTTCCTATATGTTCTAAAGTTAAAAAATTTCAAAATCTTAATCTTTTATACAAGAAATGGAGTATTAATCTAAAAAATAAAAACCGCCAGAAATGATCGCTCGGTCCTCGGTGTTAAACGTCGACGATAATCCAAGCGGTATGCAAATAAGTTTTACCGTGCGTAACGCGTCGCGTCGTGCAAACATGAAAATCCACCGAATATACGCATGCGATAAGATTGCGTTGCGTTGTTTTGGAGACTGGACCTATTTACTTCTCGTTCCCCACCCGTCGGAAGGGGGGACGCGCCGCTGCCATCCGGGAGCACGAGTGCGTGAAGGATAATTAAAACGACGAATTAAGACCACAATTAAATTAATTTGACACGTCCGACGACATTTTCGATCCTTGTACGTAAGTCTCATTAATCACATCGTGAAGTGAGAAGCGTGAATGAAAGGATATCTCACGTAACGATATCTCTATTGTAAAATATTAAAATAAAAGGCCCTTCCAGACAATAGACAATAGAAACAGGGAATAGATTTTTTAACCTATTCAGAAAGCGTCTATCAATGTATGTGTAGTAATACACGCTTTCCGATAGCTTGAAAAATCTATTCTCTGTTGCCTGGTATTCTGCAAGGGCTTTAACCGAACGATTAGTGCGATAAATCCGCGACAAAAACAAATTTCAATTTTTTTTCTTTTCAAAAGGAAGTCGTCGCGAGAGCTGGATGGGTTTTTCATCGGCGCTCCTGTAAAATAATCGTCCCCTCGGAGTAATCCCATTAAGAATCCGACCCAACGAGTCTACTCTTCAAATTTCGTCCTCCCTCCGAAGTCTAAAACCTGGAATATTGGAGCATGACCGGAGAGATCGCGATTGGCATTCCGCTCCGGCCGTGCTCTCCCATGGCAGGGGCCGATAACTGTACAATCTTTCCGCACACGGTTCGCACAAGTCCGACCGTACGCTCGCAAGTCGGGTCGAGGGGACTATACGTCGCGAATGGCGGTTATTTCGTTCCTCCGCTCCGCCGCGTGATTGGCCTCGCTCGGTGGGCCGGAGGGGGGAGAGGGGGATGGCCGGCCGGCCCGAATGGCGGCGGAGACGGCCGATCTCGCGGGAGGCTCGCTTGCTCGCAATGAAAGAAGCACGCTTCAGTCGCTAGAGAGCGCTCTTCGTGTCGACTACGTGTCTTTGCGCAACTCCGTTGGGCCGCAGATCACGCACGTATCGCCGTGTCCGACGTCACGTAACTGCGCAATCGTGCTCGCACGTCCTTCCAGCCCGCGGTGGGCCCCACGCGGGTGTCTTGACAGTCGCGTTTGTTTGGCGGGAAACGACGAGGCGTGTATCACTCGTGCGTATTTACGCGGTGTCAGAGGCGACTCGGCGCGCTGACTCCCCCACCGCGCATCGGCATATTGCTGCGGGCCGTGTGCAATAACATTTTTCTATGGAATTCCCTCGGGCCGAGACTGCGGACTGCATCGTCGCGTTTCGACCGTGGGTGGCGGTGTCTCGTGCGTGAGTACGGGACGCGGTGAAACGAGAGGAGAGACGAACGAGAGTGCGAGAGAGAGAGGGAGAACGAGGCGCGAGACAGATTGGCTCGTGTCACGGACGATCGCCACGATAGACCACGAAATTCGCGCGGGATACGTCGCAACACGCTCTCTCGCCGTCGCTCGGATACTCACGCGCAAGTGCGGCCGCGCGACGTTGCCGGATCGTCGTCCCGGAGGCTACGCCGAAGAAATCTTGCGTGCCGCACGAGGAGAGTGAATACCGCGGATACGGCCAGTGTTTCATCCGTACGCGTGTACTTTCAACGTCTTCGGCGAGGAAGAGGTTTCCACGAGGTAGCCACGACGGACAGCAGCTCTGTGCGGTGCAGCGGAATCGGCGAGGTGGAGTTTGTTTTCGCCGCCGCGCTATCTCTGTCTGGCACATAGTAACCGCGTGTCCCCCCTCCTCCCTCTCCCCCGTGTTGCCAAGCGCGGCTGCTGTTTGCCGTGCACACGTCGCCCTATGATCGACGCTTTCCCCGGGCCGGGACCGAGCACAGTATCATCATCGTCACCGTCGGGAGGACATACGCGACGTCGAGGACGCGGCGCCGAACGGCACCTTGGTCAACGCTCAGCGGCGGCGGAGACGGCGGCGGCAGCAGCGCGGCCATTATTCGAAATTCGGTGGGTCGCGCCACGGCGCGCGGCGTTGCCACGTTCCCGTCCGCGGTGCGTAGCCGCGATTATTTCAACGTCCCACGACGACGGCCGCGGCGACGGCAGCGGGGACGCGATTCCTGGAAGGAGTCATCATCGTTCCCGCGTCACGGCCAATGCTAGAAGAAGCGATCTCTTATCTCGCAGCGCGTGTCACAACTTCTCGATAGTGCAGTGAAAGCAGGAAAGGAGTGAGAAAGAGAGAGAAAGAGAAAACGGGCAAGGACGGATAAAGAGCAGGAAGAGACAGACAGCGTGTGTGTGTTCTTATATCTCTTGGTTTTTTCGCGCGCTCCACAGGACTTTTATGCCATTTATTTCCGTGTGTAGCGCGAGTGGGAACGGCGCGTGAACGTTTGCCGTTGTGGAGGCGCGGCGGCGATAGAGCGCGACGAAATATGAGCGCACGAGTGCTGAACCCGGCGATGATGACGGAAATAAGCAGGAACCTAGGCAGCGGCGGCGGCGGCGGTGGCGGCGGTGGTGGTGGCGGCAGTGGTGGACGAGCGGCGCCGAGCAGGGCCGCGCTCGCCCGCGTGCGACGCGATCTCTTCGGGCCGGTGGAC
>VBVR01005593.1:0-11738 GCA_011638315.1 Tetramorium parvispinum
ATTTTATTTCATATATTACGCTATTTAAACAGAATAATTTTAAATGAGATTTTAAATGAGATTACTACTATTCTAAATTGTTAAAATACAAAGTTTTATTACTATATATAATTTATTAACTTTTACGTCTAATTTTTTAATACAGTGAGAGAGATGACTGGCATAGCACCCAGTGCTCCCACTAGCGCTGATGCCTGCTTAAGCATAGTGCATTCGTTGATGTGTCATCGTCAAGGTGGTGAAAGCGAAGGTTTCAGCAAACGAGCTATTGAATCACTGGTGAAAAAACTCAAAGTAAATCCCATATATTTCTATTAAAATTTTTATGTTATTTTGAAACAAATATTTTCCATTCTGTCATATCTTCATTTGTGCTAATTACGATTAATTTCTTCTTTTGTATGTCTAATGATCGACCATTACTTTCGTTTTGTCTCACGAAAGCAACGATCAAAAACAATTTTCATTTTAACTGTCAAAAAAATGTCAAAACATTGATAGCAAAATTACGAAGATTTGATAGTATTTTAGAACAAAAATGTAAAATCAGGATTTTGTGTCCTCGATGCTATTTATGTTAGTTACATTTACATTGTTATATATTCGCAAATCTCAAGTAAATTTAATCAATACTCGCAAAATGTGTAACGCTTTTGACGTTATCTTTATTGCACCATATTTGATTCCTGCGTTAAATGTTACATAAATGTAAGTTAAATTCAGTTATCTATAAATAATTTATTTTATCCATCATGAACATCATTATATAACGATAAATTTGACTTTAATTTTAATGTGTTAAAATTAAACTGATCTGTTATATGCTCATATTATTTGATTTTTGGCTGCGATACAAATATATGACTGAAGGAAAAAAAGAAAAGTATTCTTGGTGTAATTTAAAAATGATATTCTACAATTTGTCATTTTTTATTGATATTCCATTACATTTACAATACAAAACTACAAAGATTAATGTATAATTTGATCTACAGGAGAAACGTGACGAATTGGATAGTTTAATCACTGCGATAACTACCAATGGCGCACATCCAAGCAAATGTGTCACTATCCAAAGAACTTTGGATGGTAGACTGCAAGTAGCAGGACGGAAAGGCTTTCCTCATGTAATCTATGCTCGCATTTGGAGATGGCCAGACTTGCACAAGAACGAACTGAAACACGTGAAATATTGCCAGTTTGCTTTTGACTTAAAATGCGATTCCGTATGTGTGAATCCCTATCATTATGAACGAGTGGTATCACCAGGCATAGGTATGTTACAATATGTAATCTTGCATTAGAATTTATTTTTAATGTATTTAGTGCTTGAATTTTACATACTTATACTTTTTACTTCTCTTTTGCGACTTTGATTTCCCCCCTTTTTCTTATTTTCGCCTGTATTATCTTTACGTAAAAATGCTTGATTAAGCTTAATTCTATTATTTCCAATGATTCCCGATCGTAATTATCAAACGAGATAAAAAATAAACTATGCATCCTGGGGTTAACAAATACAGAATACTAGAGAAAAAAATCATTGATTGTTGTGGTCTTCTTGGTGTCTTGATGGAATGGGTTGGTTTCCCCCGCACAGACCCGTTCTTTACAGACCTATCCGGCTTGACCTTGCAATCTGGTGTGGGTGTGGGACCGGGCGGAAGACTAGTTAAGGACGAGTATACGGTCGGCGGCGGCGGTACGGCTGCCGCAGCAGCCGCCGCCGCGGTCGGATCCGCGATGGATGTGGACGGTGAGATAAATCAGACGATTCAGCATCATCCGCCGGCTCAGCCAACCGCCTCGAACAATGCACAACAGGCCCAGCAAGGCTTTATACCGGGTTTGCCACCGCCTAATCCGAGTAAGTTAAATGTGGTAATTGTATTCTTTCATTTGTGAAGCTTCCACTTTATCGGAAATTTCCATCAATTGGCTTTACACTTGGTGTAAATCTGTTTGTAATTAATGTCTGGTGGCTAGATAGTAGTATACTTCGATGAATCGATGCAACATATTAACACGTGATGCATTTCTTTATCTAAGTATAAGAATGTTAATAAATCAATAATTCGACAAATCGCAAATTTGGCATGTGATGGTTACGTTCCAGAAAAATTTATGCAGATACCATCCAACTGTGCTAAAAATATACATACTATTGAATTGATCGCGCTGGATATGATTGTTAATTATTAAAATGATTGCTAATGAGCCAGCCGCTTTCATTTATTGCTATCGAATGTAGATTTAGTAGGCAAGAATACGCTTCGCAAATTTCTCTCTTTTGTTGCGTAATACGATTTTTGTTTTGGCTTCATTGTTTTCTTTTCCTTCTGATTGTTCGGCACAGCCAGTACTGAGGGTATGTTTAGCGCCGGTGGTGGCGGCAATAATGGTAATCCTCATGCTAAACTGGACGACAATAATTGCCCCAGGCAAACCTGGATTCCTACGCCTCATCACTCGGCAGGCCGTAACATGCATCATCGTACGTATTTCATTGTACACAGCTATTTATTTAAGGAGCTTTCGATTATATGTCGCTGATTAGCCATCGCTCAATGTTACCGGTGTGCATTTTTCGTGATTCTTAGAATCGAATTAGAGTTTCCCAAATTAAATATAGCGTTTCGCAAAAAAAAAAAGTAATTTTGAAATAATTGTATAAGTACGAAAGACGATGTCTGAATTTATTTCATAGAAAACACAAAATGTCAATGTAATCTTTAGGGCGAATATTCTGCTATAAACACAAAGGAGAGTACAAGCTGGAGTTCTTAAACGACCCGAAAGTGATATGTTCTAGATATTCGTTTCAGGTGGATCGATCTGAATGTTGATATCACTCGAGTCTAAGTAGATAGGAATCTCATTATTGTTTATATACTAATATATTTTTTACACGTACTTCTAGTGTGATTTGTTAGCCCAATTTTTTCTTATTGTCAAAGTGATAATTCTAATTTTAGAATAATCTAAGAAATTAAAAAGCTCATTAGTCCTGCAGTACCGGAGACTGAGTATCAATTATTAATAAAACATTCAGAATGTCTGTTTGGGAAATTCCGATTCATGCAGTAAATAGAGTTTTCAGAGCAACGATAGCGAGGAAGAACCATGTTCGTTGCGTTTTAATATTTTATGTTGCCTGCATCGTGTATGAATTTTGATTTTGCAGCAGTAGTACATCCAATGAGTCACACCGTAGGTAGCCAGCAACAGTCGCTGAATGCCGCGTCGAGTGGAACATCCAGCGCGCAGATTCTGAGCCCCACGCAAGGACAATCGACCGCCGATACCTTCTACAGCACTACCACACCCCCGCAAGATATCAATCAACCCCCGACAGTCGATGCATTAGCGGCTTCTCTTGGTATGTAATAAATTCTTAGAACACCTTACTTAGACTAGCAGAAGTGTTGTTATACTCTTTTAAGTGCAGATTTCATAAGAATATGCATTTTCCTTGCAGCACTTTTAACACAAGCTTTAAAAAATTTTTTATTTTATGAATTTAATATTTTAGGAATTTTATTTTTATTAATATTATTAATATATTATTTAAATAGGTGAAGGACAGAGTTCTCCTGTGTCGCCTGTGCACCTTCATCATCCGAACGGCTTTCCCGTGGGTACAGCACCATACAATTCCGGTGCGCCGCAATGGACTGGTGCCAATACTCTCACGTATACTCAAAGTATGCAACCCCCAGACCCTCGACATCTTCATACAACATCTTACTGTAAGTTAATTACGTTAAACGAAGAAAAAAATATTCTTAAAAGTTTATAATTTAGCGGCATAACTTCAATTATTCAAATCTAATAATTCCACGAAACAGGGGGAGGCCATGGAAATGACGTCAGTGGAAATATCGGAGGATTGCTCTCTACGCAACCAGCACCAGAGTATTGGTGTTCCGTCGGTTATTTCGAATTGGACATCCAAGTCGGAGAAACGTTCAAAGTCAGCAGCGGTTGTCCCACGGTCACCGTAGATGGCTATGTGGATCCGAGCGGCGGAAACAGATTCTGCTTAGGTGCCTTGAGCAACGTACATAGAACGGAACAGAGCGAACGGGCACGTCTTCATATAGGTAATTCAATTGAGAATTTTAAAATAATAAATATTTAAGAGTTGCAATAGTTTAATGATTAAAATGGAACATTTTAGGAAAGGGTGTTGTGTTGGATCTGAGGGGTGAAGGCGACGTTTGGTTAAGATGCCAGAGCGAACACAGTGTCTTTGTACAATCTTACTATTTGGATAGAGAAGCGGGCCGAGCACCTGGTGACGCAGTACATAAAATCTATCCCTCGGCATACATTAAAGTCTTCGATTTAAGGCAATGTCATAAACAGATGCGTGGACAAGCCGCTACCGCTCAAGCCGCCGCAGCAGCGCAAGCCGCAGCTGTTGCAGGCCATCTTACACATGGAGCGCCCATCACCAAAAGTAAGAGACAAACATCTAGTAAAATGTTTTTAATAACATAATTAAATATATTTTAATATAGTCGCAATAAATAATGTATAAAACGCAATTATTGCTTAGGTCTTAGCGCGGCTGCAGGGATTGGAGTCGACGATCTACGAAGACTTTGTATCCTGCGTTTGAGTTTTGTTAAGGGGTGGGGTCCAGATTACCCGCGGCAGAGCATAAAAGAAACACCATGCTGGATTGAGGTATGTTCCATGATTTTACTTTAATCTTTTTAATCAGAATTTTAAAATAATTTCTTTCGTAAAAAGAGAAAAGCGAAAACTGATATAATTTAATAAATATTTTAAAAGCCAGTGTGTGTGTGTGTGTGTGTGTGTGTGCGTGCGTGCGTGCGTGCGTGCGTGCGTGTGTGATACAGAAACTTATCAACTTTTTGCTTATATTATTTTTTTAATTAAAAAAAATATATATATTGGATTAAATATTTAAATCTGAATCTATAATTGTCATTTTTTTACAAAATATTTTTTAATTTACAAATTATTTTTTCATATATCTTCTAAGATTTTAATTTCAATACTATTATTTTATTTATTTTCTAGGTGCATTTACACAGAGCGCTTCAGTTACTGGATGAAGTGTTGCACACAATGCCCATCGATGGCCCACGAGCAATCGAATAATTTTATTAATACTAATAAGAAATGCGAAAAGAGCATCACGATATTGTTATTGAAATTGAGTGCGCAAGTGTTACATACGTCGTTTGAACAATCATACAAGTAATTTTGTCTTGGAAATGCGAGTGGACAAACCGGACGGACCAAATTCATCAGACGGAAATGATCAAATAATTGAAATGCGAAATTTGGCCGGGGAGCTCGGGGAAGAGATCTTACGGAAGCTATTTATATATCTAACGACTCGTGATATAATAATCTGTGTAGGACAGGGGTTCCCAAACTTTCCGACAATGTTGCAGATGGTCCATAGATAAAATATCTATATATATTCTAAAATTCTATTGCATATGCATATTTTTTTATGACAGAGTGTACATATTGTAACTCATTTCTATTTTTTTATTTACAAATGATTTTTGTTACATGATTGAAGAGAAAAAGGGAAAGCCCAATGCGAGTCGTCACATATGATGCATAATTGATTTGTTATTGCATTTAAATTTACATGTTGAACTTTAGATTCTTATAATTCTTGTTTTATCATTCCGAAATTTCCGTAGATAAGCGAGAAAAATATACGAGAATGATTAATCCAGAAAATATTAATCTTTTTTTTATATAAAATGGCTATTTAATAGTTATTCAGTAGTCATGTAATATTTTTTGTGACAATTTGGTATTTTTATACCTTGTGTTATTATTGTTTTTCGGCCGGTCTTAATGAACATATATAAGTGAATCGAAACATTATGTTTGTAGTAGTATTTCATACTAGTATAACCCTTCCTTTGAAGTTCAAGTTATTCTATATGATATTCTATATATTATTCTATATGATTATGTTTTCATTTCTATTTTGAACTATAGTCATTCGTATATTTTAATATAAAAAAATTTCGTTTTTTATTGCATGTGTCGTGGACAGATCGATTGCAACACTTTTTTTTAATGAATTTTGGAATGCGTGAAAATTTTGAGAATGCGAACCACTTCTTCGGATACATAGTAAAATGCATTAACAGCTATCGTAACCGCTTTTACTATGTATCCGGAGAAGTGGTTCGCATTCTCAAAATTTTCACGCGTTCCAAAATTCATAAAAAAAAAATGTTGCAACCGATCTGTCCACGAATGTACTTCAATTTAAAGGTATAGGTGTTTGATACATTTTATATGTAATCTGGTAAAATAATTTACTTGGAAAAAAATTAGATCAGATGTTGGAAAAAAGATTTCAATTAAAAAGTTCGGTTTTAAAGATTCGACGATGAAAGAAGAAAGCATTGTCGGTATTTTTATTCTCCTTACTTTTACTCTCTTCTTCGCTTTTGGTAATTTTTTACTGGTTTGAGGACCCCTGCTGTAGAATAAAATATGTGCCACGGCCTTGCACTACCACCAACGTACAAAAGTGAAAGAAACGTTATTTTTATTTACAAGATGTAATTTTTTACGAAGAGAGGCGTCATAGGGCGTCTCAATGGAGAAGCAGAAGAAAATAGAACGGCAGTCTTCTATTTTGCTAAGCGCGCGATGGGGAGATTCCCTCGGCGACGCGCAGTCCGCTAAGCTCACAGTGATACCAGTTTCAGAACCATTACATAGTCACGACCCTGTTCTTTGAGATTAGCTTTGTAAGATAAACTGTACTACTGTCTACATTTATTACTTACCGCGAATGTTAAGCTCAACATTTATATCAGACAAGAGGACGGTCTTATTTTTCTGAATTTCTGGATTTGTGGACGTGAGATAAAAAAAGCATATTAAAATTTTAAATTTAAGGAAAGAATGAATTTGTAAACAACTTTTAAAGTTTAGTTGAACTCAAAAGTAAAAACATCGATGACTTCGAGTTTTCCGATGAAATTTAACAATTGGACATGTGAATCTCGACATAAACGTTCAAAAATCCAGGAATCCAGAAATCTTGGATCCTAGGATCTCAGAACCCAGGAATCTTGAAGTCCAAGGATCTAGAAATCTAAGGACGTAAGAATCCTAGGATGTAAGAATTATCTTTACGTACGTGTATATACAGTAGGAAGATTTTCACTAAAGACACAGTAATACATTTCTGCCAAGTAGCAAACGTAGATAGCTCGTAAGGATCACCCAGGCATACACAATTATAATAATCTTTCATAAAGATAAACTTTTTTGTATTTAAATTCGCATAGAAGAGGTATCGTAATGTCACACATTTTTTCTGATTTGTGAAAAGATCATACTTAGAAAAAACGTATTTATCACAGTTTATATTATATATATTATAAATATATAGCTATAGCGATTATATTGGCAGAAATTTGGTACAGTGGCGTTAGAATTATTTGTTTATTATGAATGGGTAACATGTTTATTATCTGTTTTACAGTTTATAACCAAAAACTATTTTATATATAGAGACTTTGAAGTTCTATGACGAACATATACGAACTTGTTCATCTTTTTTTATTTCTTCGTTTCGTCAAATAAAATCTTTTAATTTCTTAGTTATTATTGATTATCATTATTATTATCATTATTGCGGTTATTGGAGGAGACAATGAAGAACCATATAAGAAATAATACGTACAACCTGGAGCAATAACGAATGGTTATGTATAAAAAGACTTTAAATCAGAATACAACATTAAAAAATTCAAGAATTTTGGAATGGAGAGATGAAATTTTAAAAATCTTTACATCACATTATTTATTATATCTATATTATGTACTGACTGAAAGGACTCGAAGCAGCAAATTGAATTTAATTCAAGCGAATGAATCTCTTTCTCCCTCTGGTTGCGCGTCTCTTCCAATTAACCGCCGGATGTTATTATTACAACGTAGTACTTGTTGAATAATTATACTTACTGTTTACCAGCTATTTTATTAAAATATAATCGTACAAAATATTCTTATATATATAATATTTGATAATATTATAACATATGGAGAGTGATTATACATATATAAGGATGAGAGAGAGCGAAAGAGAGAAGGAAAGAGAGTCGACCAAATACAACGGTATGCATGTACAAGGTGCCCCAAAATGATCGAAAACAATTTCTTTGTTCACCTTGTACATATATACTCCGCACATATACTTATATATTTTATTCTAATTGATTACGCATTCGCGAAAACAAAAAGAAAATAGAAATGATTTAACGCTTATTTACGACACGATAGTATTTACCGATTCTCGCTTCTTTGTTGCAATTCAGCCTTAGTGTTGCGGAGTAAATGAATGACTTTTCCACGAGAATTGGGATGGAGAAACAGAGAGTCGAGGATTGAACGTTACCGTTTAAACTAAGTTCGAGAGGAAATTTGCACTCTGGATATATACATAGAAGTTGTCTGACGATTACCGTATTATTTCTCAACGATAGATCCCTTGACGAAGGATCTGCATGATCGTCAAGGAATCTACAATTGAAAGAAAAAATAATAATTCAGTAAACGCGGAGCGCGTCGATGTACACAATGCCTTCCTTTGATCGACCAATGAAATGTACACACAGCTCAAGTATATTATCGACAAGAGATTCTTGCTTACAAAGCCAAGCTGGAAACACATGTGCCATCGTTTTCGTGCATATAAGGAAAAATATAAAACTTAGGATTTCTTACAAGACTGTATTTTTAACTCCAGACTAAGCGTCCCCGTGAATCTAATAAGAATCTAAACTACCGTTGATCTAAGAATTTAGACTCAACCGCGAAGCATAATATTTCGAGGCATCCGTAGATCTAAGAACCCGAAAAAAAAGAGATTCAGACTTCGACGATTGTAAGGATTTTTAAAAAATCCAGGAACGGCTCCGAGGCTCTCAGGATCCTATGATGTCGAGTAGGGTTTTAAGCTGCTAGAAGGTTTTGCGAAACCTGCAAATCTCCGTGGTTCTACGTGATAGCCCGAGTTCTAATCCGATCGTCTTAGTGCTTAGAAACCTCCTGGTAGTAGTATAGAAAAAGCAGAAACACAATGCAGCCCCTGAAACAAGCCGTGAATTTTTTTTACGTATACATTAATTAAAGTGAAGAATCACGAGGCGCGAAAATGAGAATCTCTAAAATTAGCGCTTGAAGGGCTCATCGACATGCTAAAAGTTGATCCAGCCATGTTCCGTCACCCAACACTTGTGTATGAAATACTGCCATTTTCGAAATCACGAATCTTGCGAACATTGCCTTCAATACAATTTTGAGCGGCTTTGCAAGAAGACTTCATACCACAAAGTCTGGCCTCGAAGGATCGCGATTAAATTATCGTCTCACGTTGAATTTTCCATCTATTAATTGCCTGGAGAACGTTTAGCATGATACTCTGCCCAGAGCCCTTCAACTTCGAAGTCCAAAACTTCCGAAAGGCGACAAACTGCGAAATGCTCGTCGCAAGTTATTCGTCGAAAGGCTTGCTGCGAGACAATCGGATCTTTTATCTCCTTTACTTGCGTTTCTGCGAAGCAAACGGCACAAACTGGTCTGCGTTTAAGCCAAAGATACCCCCGACGAGATGCTGCAATGTTACGAATTGTTAAAAATATACGACAATGTGACGCGAGATTTCAATTTCTTCTCGCGCTGGACGTTCCGAAAGAGGGGTCGAATGACGAAGGATTTAAAAAGCGTAGGTCGAGTTAAAAGTCGACGGAGATTTTTCTGCAAAACTTGATGGAACGATTGATGGAAGTCGACGAGAGGTCGACCTACTCGCGCGAATCTTTTCGGAGCGTCCCGCGTGCACGAGATCTAATTATCCTTGCGTAATTATTTCCGTTAATCCTGCGACACGTAGATAGAAATATATCGCGATCCCGATTTACAATTGGATGCATGATGCGCAAAATTACGTTCGATCCGCAGGTGGCGTGATAAAGAGGCAGAAAGAAAAAAAAAGAGGAAGGGGAATGAGATTAGTATAGATACAAATTAATATCTGTGATTATCGTCGATGCAGATATATTTTAAGTAATTTCTACAGCGTTCAGGCACATTTGTAAAAAAAAAAGTAACGGAGGGAGGAAGAGGAAGGGGTGGAGTAAAAAAACAATAATGATAACCATAATACGGCGATAATACTTTTAGGGCGATTGTTGAGATAAGATTTATCCGTGTTTGTGTTGAATGCATGTTGTCGTACCGCGTGGTAACGAAGGTTAATTAATTACGCATTAATTGTAATTAGGATAATTAATATATAGTGCGAGCACGCTATTACTGTTTCGAGAGAAGAGGGACAAAAAAAAGGGGAAAAATTAAACGGGGAAAGACACGAGGGAGTGAATGAATGTGTTTCGTGGAATCCGATTTTGTTGTTGTACATTATATAGATACATCGCATTATACACGATCATTTTCAATAAACATATTCTACAAATGATCTCTCTTTTTTAAACTATTCTCTGTCGCATCAAGACTTCATCCCCGAGAAATACACTTCGATTTCTCGAAAATATTATATTTTTGAAAATATTTCCATCATCTTTCGAGAATTTAAAAATTTATTCGTAATTACATTAAAACTCTAAACGTCTAAAGAAAAATTTACCTGTGTGGTTAAAAAATTCAACAGTAATGAGTGTTTATTTTGAAAAACGTATTTTTGAATCTGCTTTAAATGCCTTTGAAGTCAATTTTTGTATAAAATATCTTTTCATATTTTTAATCGTTTTAAGTACATGATTGAAACATAAAAATCTATCTTTTTTAACAAGATGTTCCATTTTGTTAACATGCGTACCAATGAGATACTATTAAAGATCGACAATCTTATGGAATTCGCGTGACTGTTAAAATTTAAATTGTTAGCTTATAATATTAATATTGTTTATTATTATCCTATTGTTTCATAAAAGAGGTTGATTCAAGAGAAGTAAAAGCTGTAATATCCACCGTTTAAAAATTCATGATATATTCAATATATTATATTGAATATAATATTTGGCATAATTTTTTTATAACGCGTTAAATTTCTTATAGCAAAGGACAGAAAAAAAGTTCGGTGTTCGACATTCGGCAGTGCTCGGCAGGGTTCGAATCTCCGAAAGTGATCGATGGTGCATGGACGGTCTTCTTCTTTTTCTTCAATGGTGGCTCCTGGTTCCTCGTTGAGACCAATATGGCCATAAACGATAAAAATTATTTGAATTGCTTGCTCATTGCGACGCATGGGCGATCGAACTGTTGTTAGCAGAGGTCCTCGGGCTTCAGCCGCTATCATCCGTACTGCTAAACTAGAGGTTGCATTAAAATTAGTAAAGTCGAAAATTTTTTTTTCTTATTATAGAATAATGAAATATTAAAACAAGAATAAAATTTATTACAATATATTTATAGATTTATTTTTTCCGACAAATTAACTTAGCTTATTTAAAATTAAGAAGAGGTCGCAGTGAAAAATATTTGGCATTAAATAGAAAGGAATATAAAAAAATGTTGATTTATTATTAATTTGACATAAGCTAAGTTAATTTGTCGGGGGAAATAAAATTCTTAAATATATCGTAATACACTTTACTCTTATTTTAATATTCCATTATTCTATAATAATGTCAAAAGCTTGTGCACGCACGTGCATACATATGTATATGATAACAACGTTTATATAATAT
>VBVR01005595.1:0-11731 GCA_011638315.1 Tetramorium parvispinum
TCTCTGGATGCTGGCTCGCGAATCAACTCGATCGAGAAATCTTAGCTGCGACGACGGCTGACTTCGCGCAGCTGTGCGCAACAAAAGACATGTATACATGCATACATGCGAGTTCATGAATGCTTGAACATGAATATTTGAACATGTGATTATACGTGTTTAATAATTAATTTCTTACGCTAATTATACATTGTGATAATGGAGGGTTTAAATTAATAATGTTTTATGTACATGTTGCCTTTATATTTGTATGTAATTTTCGTTAAATTATAATAAAGTCAGCGATTATGAGAATTATTATTGAAAAAGTTTATGATCCTGTATGTATGTATAACGTTATGCACGCTCGTGCTCCGGCGTTTCTATGATAATAATAGATAATAGAAATGCGAGAGAACATTTAGAATTAACTTATCATTATGAAAGTATTGGAAAGTGTTTATTTTTCTAAATATTGTAAATACTTCAAGAGATGTTGATTCCATGTGATTTTTATTCTTCTCTCAAATTGCGTTTTTTTTTTCGAGAACTGCACAAATTGAGAAATCTGTACTCGGAATAATATCTATTTGATGAAAAATGTGAAGTAGCAAAAATCATTATCGATCATATCAGATTGTTCTCAAGTCATCTAGTGATCTATTTGATGAAAAATGTGAAGTAGCATTGTCGGCCGTATCAGATTGTTGAGTCTCAGCTTATCTATCTAATGAAGAGCACTTCTCTAAAGTTGGTCGATATGAATAACGGTCGCTTTGTGAAGAGCGGGAATTTTTTAAAACTAGGGCAGATAAGATTAAAATACGAAAGCGAAAGCAAATATTTTCGGTGCAAATAAGGGCGCTATGTATTACCCAACAGGTCATTAACTCCACCTGCATCCTCCCGGATATTATACACTTGTAAAGAAAATGCATAAAATCTTCAATCATTCATGCTGCGACAATCCGTCACGTAGGAGAATAAAAAAAAAAGTCTCTAAGGCTGAGATTTCATATATTCGACGACATTGTCGAACGTAGGTGATTGGCTGCTATTTTTCGAATTTTTAGAAATTTTAGAAATTATATGAAATCTCAGCCTAACGCGAGACTTTCTACTCGGCCTACGACTGCGTTAAGAATTTCTTCTAAATTTTGATTTATACTTGTAAAAACTCGTCGTCGTCCTTCGCTACAAGTGCTATCGCGGACCCCCTCATGCCGAAACGAAACAAGAAATCTCATAAATCTCTTCTAAATATTATCTATGAATTTCTTCTAAATTTTGATTTATAGTCGTTTCTCAAATTTTAAGACTTAAGAATCTTTTAAATCTTAAATCGTCTTTTTAAATTGTATAACTGATCTTTGCTTTATAATCTATGATTCTTTATAATCTATGAAGAATGGAAGAGTAAAATATTTACGAGTTTTCTCACTTCTCGATGTTTATTATAGTTTAAATTTTAAAACTTAACTACCCAGTAAACACAGACTATTAGTCAGTAATATTGTAGCAACGTTATAATATTGCAGTAACATCACAGCAATAAGAGTAAAATTCAAAAAGGGGAAGAAAAAAATAACTTTTAATATGTAAATTTAAAATGTAAGTGATTAAATGTACTTAAGTAAATGTAATTAAAGATTATTTTTCGTCTTTCTCGCGTGATTTCTTCCTTTTTGGAACCATAGAGAATATAAAGCAGCCAAGATCTACAATTTAAAAAGACGATTAAGATTTAAGAAATTCTTAAGCCTTAAGATTTGAGAAACGACTGTGAATAAAACTCGTCGTCACCCTTCACTGCGCTTATCGCGGACCGCGTAATGCCAGAGAGAAACAGGAATTCTTATAAATCTCTTTTATGTAACTATTATCTAGGAAAAATTTGAGCACGTGCAGCATGACAAAGTGGGCAGGGAAGAAGCACATAATATGCGTAAAAGAACGAGCTTCAATGATACGACAAGGTGCATCGTCGTTCTCATGCGGATTCGAATTCGTTAATGAAACTAATGAATTAGCTCTCGAGGCATCTGTCTTGCGCAACGAGACAGGCCTACATAAATCGACAGTTAGAATGGCATGGAATAGCATCACGTTTTCGATCGCTGATAGCGATGAATTCGTGTCACGGTGAAATATCGATAAGATCAGTCCGCATGACCATTCTACGCCAGGCGCGACGGAGCAAGACAAAAGCCCTTATCGCGACGCCTTCAACTTGGCTCTTGCAATGTAGTTGAATGTCTCGAAATCGCTCGGCGATACCACCCGCTGTGCATTCCGCAGCGGACGGACGCTCAGGATGCGTCCCGCGAGTCGCGCCGAAACATTCACGCTTGAATGACACGTCGCGCCAAGTAAGGTACGCATCGATAAGCCGCGTACGTACGTCACCGTTAACGCACGAGCGACAAAGCGAGAGGAAATTGCAGATAGAAGTTTCTAAATATAATCGCCCGAATATTTAATTTCGAGCGAGCTACCCACATTGATCTGGCGATTGATATGCATTTGCGAGTTTCCTCGCTTCTCAGTGTTTATTATAGTTTAAATTTTAAAACTTAACTAACCCCAGTAAACGCAGACTATTAGTCAGTAATATCGTAGCAACGTTATAACATTGCAGTAATATCATAGCAATATTAGTAATATTATCACAATGTTGCTGCAATATTTTACGTTTACTGGGTAATGTTATTATGTAACTGAATTTTCAAATCAAAAGTTTTTCTCGTTATTTACTTATTATTTTTTTAATTGATGGAATTTTCTTTAAAATCGGCCAAGATGTGCTTTTTCCATGGCAGCGATTGCGAGAGAGAATGGCAGGTGTTTGAACGTATGCATACGAACCTAATCGACACAGAGTATCAATTACATTACATCTATGTTATAATTTCGCACTCGACAATGTAAATGTAACATGACACATGTTGTTATATCATGTTTATATTGTTGAATGCGAAATTATGATAATATAACGTCAATGTTAAAATTTTTTACTCAACAATATAACTGTTATACGCAAGACATGTTACATTGTAGTTATATTGTTGAGTAGGAAATCATAACGTTGACGTAACATTATTGTTACTTTGTGTTTATCGGGTAGAAGTAATGTAATTGATATTCAGGATGTTTCGAAATTGTTGCCAGTACTAAAAATCTACAGTACACATTACGTAAACTATAGTTTTTCAGTAATTTTGTAATTTCTGGCAGTAATTTTGAAACACAGCCTCTATGTCGGCCGGAATGGGAACGAAAGGGAGAAAAGAAACTTACGTTATTTTTACGAATTTACGTTATTTACAGAAAACCGTAAATCGGCGTAACATGATCATATTGTATTTTACTACGAGGCAATTACATAATTACACAAATGTACAATAGCATACAGTGCCGAAATCCAAGTAGACGTCTTCGTCTTGCCTAGTCGCCTCTTCTCTCTCTCTCTCTCTCTCTCTCATTATCCCCTAAGTTGTGTCTGCGAATTCTTAGCGCGATTATTATTGCTAGCTAACGATATAATAACGGCGCGCGATCGTCGCGTTGTACGTAGTACATACATAGAGTGGAGCAGCTATCAGTGGAACTATTTACCGAGAAAAAGTAATCGGATAATTTCACCGAGTTCATATCTCGATGTACGTTTGCGCGCGATAAACCAACTTTTTGCGAATGGTACGCGAAGAGGAATCTCTCGCTACTGATACCGTCTCGTGATTCAGCGGCTAGAGGGAGGAAACAAAATGCCTTATAGAGGTTTAGAGATTGAACTTGCCGAAATTATACTGGTCACACTTTCTTATTCGAGATTCCGAAAGGACATTTTCAGTGTCTGTCATCGTTACGCGGATAAAACAGAATTGTGAATTTTTCAAATCTATGTCTTTTGTAAATTCACATTTGCATACACATGACGTAAACGTGAAATGTAACTAAAATTTAGGGAAAGAAAAAGTCATAGAGGCACAAGACTATAGAATTCGAACAATTCAAATTTTTGTGCGATTTAAGATAATAAATTGATGATTATATTTGTAGTGTTGTGGCTACATTGCAATGTAGTGTTAGTAATCTCTGATGGCGCTAAAATTTAAACTGTCTACTCTAATCTCTCCTCCCATCTTCTTCTCTCGAAAGTTTAAATTTTAAAACTTAATTAATATTATTATATAACTAAATTTTAAAAAAAGTTTTCTCGTTATTTATTATTTTTTTAATTAATGGCATTTTCTTCGTTAAAATCTGCCAAAATATATTTTTCCCATAGCAACATATCTCCGGTAATCTAGTTCTGCTATATTTCCTGACTAAAGTATGATTTATTCCAGTTTTGCTCTTTTTTCAATTGTGTTATTTAATTATTATCGTCCAAAATTCGACGCGAAAATTGAAATGTAGAGAATTGAAGTGACTCGAAGAGTAAAAGTTGTTTGCTACTGGCAAAAACGGGCGTTGGGCGACTAATTTAACAGGCCCAATGAAACGTACTAAAAATAGACGGCGTTTATCGAAATAAACATGCAATGGATAATGTTAACGCCCAAATTCATTAGTAGCGAAATCTAGAGCGGGCAAATCGTTTTGATAAGAACAAAAAAAAAAGAAGGAAAAAACCAGAGAGAGCAACGCATGATTTCCACAATCGACGGTGAGCGATTAAGTACATCTGGCATTACATATTGCATCTACATATCTATACAAATCGGTAGAATTCTTACAATACCGTACGCGCAAATCCATCGATCTCCGTCACTTTATCGCACCACAGATTACGGCAACGTGTCAATAACAAAATTATCGCTTAATATAAAGTAATACAAAGCTATCTGTGCACTTCTCGCACCTCTTCCCTCTTCCTATAGCGAGAAAAAGTTTTCTATTACGTATTTACAAATGTATTTATCGTTACATAACCGATTTTTGCTCGTATAACATTAACGTGCTCTACTTGTACTCCTAGCTTAGCAATAACTTGTCTTACATATTATGCACCGTAAAGAAGCTAAATTGCTTTCTGTCCCCGTGAGTATCGGCACATTACGCGTATTTCGGCAGCAGCTTATCGAGAGTTGAACTAAATAATCATATTATTTAAAATACATTGTTATTTTTGAGTAATATACAATTGCGCAGATACGCTCATTAATATTTTCTAATCATTTTGCCACATACCGTTTGATGCATCAGGGGGAGGAGAATCACGGTAATCTCTAAATATTTTACATAATTCTTAACAGAATATATGTAACATGGCTAGATCTCTCTCTAATGGCTCTTGAGAAATAAAGATCTAAATAATATAACGCTTCGTTGTCACAATGTTTACAACTAAACATCTACAATTAAATGCTTTTGTAAAATAATCTTATATAAATAATAAGTATAATTTTGTTAGGAAGTTGCACATTCATGTACAAAAACAATCACGCGCTCTGCGCTCTCTCCCTGCATAATTTTCACGCTTGTTCATCAGCTTTATAAAAGTATATTGAAATTTCTGCAATTGTATATATCTAGATCGACGAATATCGATCTATAAATATTGCACGGTACATACGGTTTATATCTAATATTGCCATTGGAATAAACATATAAACGTAACAAACGTTATGTTCTTCGCATCAAAATCTTACTACTTACAAAATTATACTTATTTAAGCAGAGTTTTGTACAGTATCTGGTAATGGTTAAAATTGTTCGAAACGGAACTACATTATTTCATTGGTCAGGAACACGATGATAGAAGTAATATTTAAAAACGAAAAAGATAATATTATGTCGACAAACAATAGCGAAATGTATACTCTAGCAACAATTGTCACTCACGTAGTTTATAAAAATGCATATAATGCGAGCCGTATTTACACAGCCACATCGTGCTCAATTCGGTAATTAAAATATCTTCGTTACATCAAGATCTGTATGGAAACAGCTTAATTCTGAATTATATGGCACAACAGATGAGTTTATCTCACCGTACGATTTTCGTAAAATTTTCGTTAACCGTTAATCCTTTTCTCGCTTACACACAAACAGGCATTAACTTTTTATCACAATGTACATGTATTATTATGCAGCATTTCCCGGGACACCAAAGTTCTGTCGACAGTCACTATCTTATGCGCGACGATCATACCAAGATGGTTAAGATCTTATCTCGTATTAGCGTATCTTATTCTTTGGTCGCCTCGAAATACTTTGGTTAACCCCCATTCTTTTACTTTTATCACAAAAGCTACAACTATGGTCTCTCTCCATCTCTTACTACGAAATAGCAAGCAGATCATTGATTTTCCAGCGAGAAGAAATAGCAGGAAAAGGGAGGCTATTTTATCATCGTCACAGGAATTATTCCGTGTTTCTCTCCCGCGGAAACACCGGGAGCAAGAAGCCCTAACTTCGTGAGATAATATCGCAACGGCGCGGCGGCGTTCGCGCAAGGCGAACATAAAAAAAAGAACGCTAGTCGCTTTTATAAATTTACAAAATTCTACAAGGATCTTACATGATTTCCATCTCTAATAGTCATCTACGTGGCTCGTATACCGTGAAAGTACTGTCCACGAAACCAGCTGCCAAAGATACGCGGTATGGATGAAAATTTAGACAGCTTACTGGACTTAGCCGCGTACCCATAAATCCTTCATGGAATTTTACCGTATTGAGATGTTGCCCCAGCATATTGAAGACGCTGATGCAATGATTCGTGGTACCACTGAAACAAAAATATATTTTTCTTTAACAAGATACCGTCATTAAAATAATATAAGAAATTAGCTAACAAAATCTATAAAGATTATATTAACGAGTTATATATAAATATTACTAATAATATTAAAAACAATAAAGTTAATCGCGCTTACCAGGCGAAAACATCAGCTATTTCGTGCACGGTCAATGCCGCGATGCCCGGTGCTATTTGAATTGTGCTTACGGAGGAATTTTTTCTAAGATCAAAGATTTTTATATCGCCCGTTGAAGAACCGGTAAACAGTTGCATTGCTCCCTCAGATTGTCTTAAAAATGTGCCTAACACCCAAGCGGTATGTTCCCTCCAAGTCATAACTCTTGCTTCTGCCGGAGGCAGTCTTCGATCCAAGAGTCGAACCGATCCATCGCCGCAGCCCAGTGCCATTATTGCACCTAAACAATTTTGCAGGACAAATTTTAAAATGAACATAAAATGCTTATTTTACATTAGCATAACAAAAAAATGATAAATAATCAACCTGTTCCGTCAACATCGATGCATGTAGTACAACAATCGGCGCCTGTAGGAATATCTTGCTTCTTTAATTCAGTTTCCGCATCCCAGAGTCTTACAATGCGGACATCACCTGTTACCGCTAGAGTGAGCGATTTCTGCTCCCATTTTGTAACGAGTCGTGCTGTCACTGCAAATATATTATTGACCGTTATTCGCTGCAATATTAAATCTATTATAAAAATTAGAATATACAGAATTATTCTTAAAATAAATGTAAGTTGTTGTTGAAATAATCTACAGTAGTTATATATATATATATATAAGCATTTTAAAGATAAATTTATAATCTTAGAATTTTAAATATTCTAATATGTACCACTAGAAGTCTTGGTTGCTGGTTGCACGTCCGCCAGCGCCTGCCAAGCCGTAAGTAGAATCGGATCTCGGCTTATTGTACCACTGTAATTCTTCCAAATTTGTACGGAACCGTCGTCGGAACCTGCCATCAGCAGAGTCAAGTCATGAGAGTTGATGAATTCGAGTGCCGTGATGCGCGATTTTAATTTGTTTCCGTAGCTTGTGCAATAAGTCAACTTTGTACCACTCTGATAATCCCATATACTGAAAGAATTTTTAATAAATGTTAATTAAAAAATCTTTATATATACATTAAATACTTATTTATTTTAGATATCAAATTTATTGATGAGAAAAATTCAAATACCCAAAACAATCTTTCAGCGCCACGGCCAAATGTGGTTCGAACGGATGAAAAACTAAAACTTGAGGTGACTGAGAACATCTTGCGTGATACACTTGCGATTCCATCTTATTTTGTGGCGCACGTAGTTGTTCCTCCCTTGCATCTTGTCTTTGCTTCGCGTTACGTATAAATCTGCGATTGTATAGAATGTTTCGTGTAAAAACGCAAAATTCATTTTAAAATTAAAGAGCTAGCATTGATGTAGAGGTTTTTATTTATATATGTACATAAACATAAACATTTCTTACCGCCATTCTCGCTCGAGATATGGTCTGCTTTCTACATCGTCCATTTCGTCTTCCAAACTAACGGGCTGAGCAAACTGCGCGCAACTCCATTCGACAAATTGAGAGGTAGTTAATGGAGTTTTAGCTCCAGGTGGTTCGTCCGCTTCTTCGGATATCTAAAATTATAAGTGGGTGATTTATAGAGCAATTCTTCATTATTTGTCAATATTTCAATACGCACGTTCTTGGAATATTTTCTTTAATTTGTTTGGAAAATAAAATTGAAACGATTTGTGTGTACATCATTATTTTGTTATCGAGTTGGTTACAAAAGTTAATGGTTTAGACAAAGAAAAATAAAGTTATTAATAAACAATTGATGCTTACTGTATTAGGAACAGGTTTCCTCGTACGACTACTATGAGTTAAAACTCTTGAAGAGCGCAATAAATCCGTTCCAGAATTGACAGCCGGTGGTGGTGATTCTCCCTTGCTATTATTAATATAAAAAGAATAATTAGAAATAAAATTATATAAGACATTGCATTTTATACAAGATATATTTCTTGACCGACCTCAAATAACCAGTCCGATTTGACGGGGATGGCGGGAGGGACAATGACGAAGAGATTTTCGTTTCAACTACTTCTTTAGGGGTGGAAGATGCCTTTACCTGAAATTTTTAATAACGTCTTACATGACGAAAATTGTACGACCGAATTTTAAGAGTAATACGTTAGATATTAATACCTTATTACGAATATGATTGGTAATTTTTTGAGACATAGCACTGACCACCGGATGAGGATCATTGTCGAGATTGCACAATCCATGCCATAATTTCATATATACACTACCATAGGAGAGACTCGGCAAGTTTCCAAGAGAACCGTGACCTGCGATGAACAATTTAAATAAAATTCATGAAACGTCACTGTCGTCAAGATTTATTTTTATAAAAAAGGAAAAAGAAAGAAATATGGCTATTATGTACAAAGCTTGTGCAAAAAATATTCTGTCGGTGGAAATTGCACAGTTGCAAAAATAAAAAGCGTTAATTATATATGAACATGCAATGAAACTTCCAATCATTATTACCAAGTGACTCGCAAGGTTTCCTCACGAACTCCCAATTATTACCTGACACACGAAAGAATCAATGCAGATAACTGTTCGATCCAGTGTTCAGACAGAAAGTATTATTTGATTTTCAAATTTTTTTGAAAATCAACACTCCTTACCTAAACTGCTAATGGACGACGAAGACGATACCCTCTTGATGCGATCTTGTGATCCAAATCCATCAGTCATATCTACGGTGTATGTATTATTAGGGGACAACATCTTCAATCTGTCACGTGAGCTAATACGTCTCATACCGCTGAATGGGGATAGAGTTTCTACGACGAGATCTTTTCGGCTGTTCTCCTCGGCCATGGCTAGCGTAACGAAAGAATTCTCGAAATGCAGCACCATCCATTGGAGAGCCACAACTAATTCCTGCATAAACAATTTTGTAATAATGTTGTCGACAATTTACCAATGTTTAATTTCATATTGCAATTCTGACTTACCTTTCTAACCAATGGACACATATCGTGAGAAACTGTATTAATAAGTGTCATAGCGATAATTTGATCGATATTATTCGCGTGCTCACTTCTGGTCGTAACACTGTTTATAAATGTACCTAATGCGTATACACTAGCTGCCCGCACCTATATCAAATAATAATTCTTTAAAATTTCTAAATTCATACGTAACGTTATAATAAAACTGCCATAAATTTTCTGATTCGTTATTATATGAAATTCACATTAGGAATAAAAAATAAACTTCTTTATGTTACAAAACTAAATAAATATAGCGTTATAAAGTAATAAATAAATAAAAGTAAAATATGTAAATCGCTGTAATTCTGTTATATATATTCTGTTACAAATCCAATTCTGCAAATTCGTAGTTATATGCAATTATTATATATACAGTCACCTCTGGGACGGGATCCTTTAACAAGGTGAATAATTTTTCATGAGCAATATCCCTGACGCCGCACCATCTCGCCTTATCGAAATTATGCCAAAGTCGCGCTAGGCACAAGCAAAGCCATTGCCGTAGCAAAGCATTTGTGTCTCCTAATTGTTCCAAACATATCGAAACAAGACTACCCTGATTTGCGGCCACTTGACCTGGCCGGTAATCGTTTACAATACTGGCCAATACAAACGCGGCTAATGTTCTGTGCTCGCTCTGGAATCATTATTAAACGTACTTTCGTTACGAGAAATTTTAACCGTTGTAGTCCGGGCATAATTACCGGATAAAATTAAGTATAATATATAAGCTACCGGGATAGAAGTATCCTGCAGCACGGATAAGAAATATTTATGGCCGCCATCGCGCACAAGGTCTGCTTGGCAAGTCTGCAATTGAGAAAACACATTTAATATTAGAATTTATATATAATGCATAACATTATATGGATAATAATGCGAAAGTGAAGGACTTACATTATCCACCGCTAGAATTTTTGCCCATATAAAAACAAGCAGGGGTCGAAGTTCTCTGGCGTTGCTTTGTAACAATTTCAAAACATACGGAAAAATGCCGACGCTAAGTGCTAGATTCACAGCCCACGGACCGAGATCAAGAAAACGTCCTAGCAGCTCTAACGCTCTCAATCTATGAACTTGACTCAATAGTACTTGGAGGACAATTGGGAGCTGTTCAGGCGGACTGCGATTTTTCGATCCTAAATTGAGCCATACTTGAAAAGCTGTGAGTTGATCTTCGAAGAACGACGAATGCACGTATCGGTCTTCATTTTCCAGAACCGTTGGCAATTGTGCCAAGCACAGATCAAGCGCCATGTCCCAAGCTTGCCACATACGATGCTAAAAAAATGTAGACATTAATTATTTTATTCCAAATTTAAACGCAAGCAACATTAAAAATTTTCGTATATTTAAACGTTACAGTAAACATATTTTTTATATCATTTTATATTATATCAGATAACAAATTAATTTACCTGATAAGTTGGTGGTAATTTCGGAGAAGAAACTGGCGTGCAATCGTAAGAACGAAGTATTCTTTCCGCTAGCAAAAAATTTCTGAAGAGACTGGCAACTAATAGATCTTGTCTAAATAATCTTTGAAACAAATCTATAAGTGAAATATTTTTATAATTAGTTTATTCATACTTTTATTTTGCATCAATAACTTGTAGCCGAAATCTCTTACCTCTTGGTAAGGTATTCCACGCTATCGTATCGGTAATAGCGGTAAATATCCAATTAAGCTCGCCCAACATTGTTCTCCTATCGGTTAATTGCCCAGGAATTCTAGACCATGTGTACAAAAATATTTATAGACTATTTTTTTCTATAGAAATGAAATTTAATAAAAATTTCATGTGATCTTACTTGTCAATGAGATCAAGCGATATGTTGGGAACCAATTTGGATGTAGGCTGCATAGCAAACCTACGTAAAACAGAATATATATATATATATATATATATATATATAATAT
>VBVR01005596.1:0-11730 GCA_011638315.1 Tetramorium parvispinum
CGTATTGCCCGTACCGTCACGTACCGATCCGTGATAATTCCACGATCTGTGATTCGTTGCGAGCGCGTGCCCGGCGTTCGCGAGCCCCTAGCTCCGACAGTTTGATCTCCGGCATCAAGATCGATCGGCTTTCGTGCCCGTAATAAGGCACGGGCTCTTCGAGACGAGTCATACTCGTATCCGAGCGCGCGCGGCGAGAGCTTTCCGTGCTTTTAACGAGCGCATTCAACAGGGTCGTCATTCTTCTGGGGAAGAGCATTTGGAAGAGTTCCTCTCTCGCTCGCTCAGCGAAAGAATTATATCGAGGAGAATCGGCGAGCCCGCTGAATGTTAAAATCCGTCACCATAAATTACGAACGTCGGAAATTCTCCTCCGAATCCGCATCCGCCGTCGCTTTCGCGGGGGTGGAAGCAACAGCGAGTTTCCGGTTTCGTTTGTACTCGAGAATTTCAACGCCTTGGCAAATTCAAGATTAGCTCAATCGTTATTTAATGATCGCGCGAAAGGGATGAGGCGAAACGAGGGAAGAATATTACACGGAATTTAACAAAATAAAGAGCCGCGACGCTAATGCAAGCGATTCGCGACACCGTGTTTTCGCGGCGCGAAGCAGCATCATCAATCAATTCATCGTCGCTTCGCGTAAGTGAGGTAACGCCTATGCACGCGTGCAAGTGCTGCACTATATTTAGGAGCCAGCTTTACGCCGGCTTCTCAAGGTAATCCGGTTTTCCTTCTGATCTGGTATAATAATCTAATCTTTTTTTTCACAACGTTTTTCTTGCGCGTGTTCGATTGCACTTTCCGGCTTCTGAATCGCGCTCGCCGCACGTCGCGAAGCAAAAAACCCCCGGCGTATTCTCATTTTTTCCCCGTCACCTTCTTTTTTTCACCTTCGAGAAATTAGCGGCAATTATTTTTCTCATCCGTGGAGGTTCGACACACGTGAATGAGTACGCGATCTGTTGATGCTCCGCACTGACGCTGACAGATGAAAGATTTAAGTCGCCATTTATTGGCATTGGCATAATAAACGTCACTTCTAATTCAAACAATGTAATGTAATAACGCAATAAATGGAAAAATATATATATGGTAAACAGCGACACACACACACATATGTAATTAAGTGTAACTTGATACAAAAATATAAAAGCACATTGAATAGATGTATTTGCTATCGTATGAAAATTCATGCTATTTACCTTTCTGTCACGGCAGTAAATCACTCAAGCGTCAAGATTTTCGCGCAAAATCGCGTCCGTCGTTCCCGAGCGCGCATAAATCGACGTTAACAGAACGGAGCACTATTGTTAATGAAGTGCACAACTTGCGTAACCGCTTGTCGCATTCGCGGTCTCGTTTACCATTTCAAAATTACGACGATAAACCGTGACGTGCGGCGCGCGCGCGAGCGCGCGCGGTATCGCTACATGTATATGTGCATTCGCGCGGGATCATTTCGTTAATTACGACGGTTTCTGGGCTTTCCCGATCGTCGGGTAACACACATCGAGTAACGAGAAACGCAGTCACCTACACTGAACTGTCGCGAGCGATCACGTAAACGCAGTGCCACCGCGTCAAGGCGCAGGTTACGCCCCTTTAATTAAAAAATCTAGGGCGCGTGATACTTAGTGCTCCCCTTAATCACGAAATTGACGGAACGAGTCACGCACCCGTTTGTCCGGGGCACACCTTTATTTGCGCTGCAAATATTGTTAGAGGAAAGGGAGGCGAAAAAAAAGAAATGACTGATGGTTTTCTCGCGAAAATTGTTCGAGAACACGGAAAAATTACGTGATAAGATATGAAACGACGAAAAGCGATGGAAGAAGTTCTATTTATTCAAATGAAACAAAACGATATTAATTTATATAATTTTCATGCATACACAATTGATTCAGATAAAATTTTCTGTCATAGAATAAAATGTAAAAGAACAATCTGAGGAAAATTTCCTTGTTACGTGAATGAAATTTTAATAGAAGTATTACAAATGTAATAATAATATTGTAAGTATACGTTATTTATCGTTGAACGTTTAAAATTTACGCATGATCTCCAATTACGTTTCAAATAAATCGCTAGGGAGATAAATGTTTCTTTAATTCAATTCAATCAATTGTGCGTGTAATGAAAAAAAAAAATTTTATCTGTTATCATTGTAACTAACCAAATAAAAATTCATAGCAGATATTTAAAGTTTGATGTGTGTATGTTTGCTTGTATTGCTGAAGATGTCATTTTCCAGTACGTTTAAAAGCGAACAATTTCAATACTCTCTCAGGGATTCAGGGTCGAGCTCCCTCTTCGGACGCTAAACCCGATTCACGTTGAGCTCGCGGAAGTTCACGCTCGCGCACTCGCGAAGGAAAGTCACGTATGTCTAATGTCGCGACTGAGAACCGGTTCGGCGGAAAGTCCGTCGCGACAACCTTGAGCCACGAGTCGCACTCACCGTCATCGTCATCGTCATCGTGGTCGTCGTCGTCGTCGAGGCGGTTTCCCCGCGGCGGGGAAGCCGTGCAAATTCTAGCGTGCAAGTTCACGGTTTCTCGATCACCGCCGCGCGAGCGCGATCGTCCGCACGACTTCTCTCGATTCAGAATGTGGGCCGCGGATCTGATCACCGCTCGCGAAGCGATAGCGACCGCTATCAGTCGCATCGTTACGCTTGATATCTCTGCCGCACTCGAAACCCCGGATTTGCCACTTTCCCTTACGAGCGAGGAAGAATATTGAATGCACGACTTATTATTAGTTCTTGAGCATTAAAATTATATTATATATATATTTTTTCCATTATATATTTATTATATATATATTTTTTCCATAATTTATTTTATACAATAACATTCCAAATGTATATTGTTTTGAATGAATATTAAACGTTTTTAATATTCTCTCTGTTTCAAATCAAATATAATTCTTCGCTTCTTTCTACGATTTCAATTTTATTCATTTCGATTATTAAATCATCAATTTAGTTTATTTTATATTTTATGACCAATCTGCAATTTCGTTTTATACGTTCATTACAGTAGCCTAATAAAATAAACAAATGTTATGAGTTTACAGAATTTTCAATTTTATAATATATAAAATATACACACGAATAATCTGAAATATTATAACGTGAATTACTTCGACGCAAATATGATAAATATTAAAACAGATATTAGCATAAATTAATTATAATTTTCATGGCTTTTCCTACAGCGTTGAAATTATTAAATCCACCCGCGGATCTGGAAGCTGTGCGTTAATCCTTGTATCCAAACATCATTTAAAAATCCTTTCGCATAAAGATATTCTATATTAGCTTCTACATCCGATAATTGGCTTTCATCTGTATAAATGTAACATTGAGTTCACAGCTTCAACTGATTTTGACGTCGGCATTCCCGCCTAAGCTTTTGGAGCCCTTTAGTACCTTCGTTTCCAAACCATTTCCGCGGTACTCATCTCCCTCAAATAGAACTATTAATACCATCGAAATTAGAATTCTGAGAAGGCGGTTTCATCCAATAGCTCAAAAGCTTAAACGTTAATGCCCAAATCTTGAGGGAAGTGTCCTAGCGTTTTGCGAGGAACCCGTTTGCTGCCGAATATCCGCGTCGCCCATTCAACGCTAAACGTGTAAGTCGCTCGCGATATGAAAGCTCATATTCGCGTACTGCATTAAGTACAGCTATCTGACTTTAAGGCACGCGCCTCCCGTCGCGCGCCTTTTAACGGTAAATGCTCCTGCTCAAGACGAGGAAATCATCTCAAGGTTGCGAGCGAAATAACGGGCTTTAACATACTTATCTTCCCCGCTTTACATACATTTCCCATTTTTCCAACTTCTGACAAACACGTAATTTTTTTCAGATAAACGCGGCCGTAATCCGTAAATTCTTATCTAAATGTTATGCACGCTGAATATACATATGGTCAATGGGTCACTTGCGACTAGATGCGATATTGCACGAACAAAGCGAGATATAAAAAAAAAAACAAAGATAAAAATGGGGAATTTTACATAAATATTCTAATTTCTCGTCTCAGTGAGCATCGTTCGCTTCTTGAGGTTCTTTCGTCACAGAAAATGGTTTCCAGCTGACAAAAGTCAGAAAGACGTACAAACGTTAACGTGAATTTTCTTTGGGATCTTCCTTGGAAATTTCTTCGAGTCTCGAAACTTTTCTTTCGCCCAAGCGCACGAAACTGACTTCTATTTCATACGAACTGTTGTAAATTTTTAATATCATTTTGGCAATACGTTAAAAATTGATAAATTCTTTTATAAAATTTTATCCGAGAGACTATAACCTTTAAACTGATTTTTTTATCATATGTAAATAATGCGTGAGACATGTAGGTGACATTTTGCAACATTTCTATCATATATCGCACGATTTGTGTAATCTAGATAAAACATTTCACTGATACTAGATAAAGAGAAGTAAGTGTGACTTCCGAGAAAAACATGGTTCATACTCCAAAACAAAATAAATAATTCCGATATCGAAAATTGTGTTAAGATACGATAAAATCACTTGTCGTTGAATATTACCCGCGTTCAATAAATCGAGTATTTATCCCTATGACTGTACAATATTTTATAAACACAATTACAAAATACTGTTTATACTTTTTTACAAAAAAATATATCTTTAATTACAAATACAAATGTAAAAAAACGGAACTATATATATTATATCGACATGTAAAACTACTCGACGAAATTCCCTATAATAATTATTGAAGATTGCGAATTCTACCACAACGTAATTAATAGCGAAAACTCCGATAACTGACTGCAATTTATTATTATTATTTTTGCGGTTGAGCTCAGGTCTTAACGCAAATTCTTTGTCTTTTGCATCACGATATATAATATTTTACGAAGTAGTGTCGCGGTATAATAATACGATGTGTGTACCGTGAAATTCTTTCTCACCGGAAATTAAATTTTTCCCCGACAGATATTTCATGAATTTTCACGTCATATTCTCTTAAATTAACTAATATTCCGTTCCATTATTAAATTTTTACTTTACTTCTTGCTTTGCAAAGTTCTCAATCCTCGTTCAGCAGTTGTCTTCTTCCGAAAACGGTTTCTCTTCTGTTTTTCTTCTGTCGTCACTTTCTCACAAATAGCGATTAAACTTTATCGTAATCACATGGACGGTCACGAAGAAACGATTCGCGACCGCGGAAAGGTAAACTCATAATGACGACGACGAATCGCGAATCCGTTCGTATAGGCACGAACGGAGAAACACGAGACGACGCGGGGTCGTGAGAATTGTTCTTTGTTTCCCTAAAACCCGCTCAACCGCGACGGCACATTTAGCGACATGATATTTATGCGGCACGGTAATATGCACATTTTTATGCGAGATGCCCGCTCAGCTCTCTCCTATCTTTGCTCGTTTTTGTCACGCGAATGACGGATTCTCCTGTGTGTCAGGCATTTGCGGTGAATTTACTGGCCCTCTCGAATCCCGCGGGATAGAGAAAGGAGGTAGGAATCCTTTTATTTAGCTATTTGCATCGATTTAAACGAACGTCTCGGCGAATACAAACGAGCTTGCGCGATATTTTTATTTATATATTCACCTTGATTCTAACGAACGCCTCGGAATACGGAAATACGAAATTTTTATTCAGACACGCTTTCAAGCGAATGTTTCAAGTGTCTATCAAGCTAGAATACCCACATAAGCACAATCATACGAAACTGTGCGGAGAATTTAGTGCTCTTTATATGCTAATTTAATGCTCTAATCCTAATTTTATTGCTCTAGCTATTTGGCGAGAAATTATTTTTGTGCTGTCTTTTAAAAAAGTTAGAATACCCATTTAAAAAAACACTTATACTATAATTTAGTGCTAATTATGTGCTTTTAATATGTTCTAGTTTAATTTTTGGTGCGCTACCCCTTACGCCGAAAATTACTTTTATACTACCTTTTAATAAAGTTAGAATATTTCCTTAAAAAAAGAAGTATTTAAAAAATATACTTACACTATAATTTAGTTAATTATGTGCTTTTCATATGTACTAGTTTAAAATTTGACACACTATTCCTTATGCTGAAAAACTACCCCAAAAGTGTTCTCTTTGAATCTGAATTTCTTGCAAAACGGCTAGAGCAATAAGTACAAGTAAAAACTAGTAAATTCGATATTAAAACAATAAATTAGAACATAATTAACACATTAGTTATGCCATATATTTATTATTCATACTTTTCTATAATATATTCATATTATTCAAACTTTTCTTAATGACTATGACAGATTAGACTCAAAGAGATACACTATTGAGGTAGTTTTTCGGCGTAAGGGGTAGTATATCAAATTTTAAGACAGTACACATGAAAAGCACATAAATAGCATTAAATTATAGTGTACGCGTATTTTTTTAAATACTTCTTTTTTTAAGGGAGTATTCTAACTTTATTAAAAGTAATTTTCGGCGTAAGGGGTAGCGCACCAAAATTTAAATTAGAACATTTTAAAAGCACATAATTAGCACTAAATTATAATAAAAAAATGTCTTTTTTTAATTACTCTTTTTTTTAAATGGGTATTCTAACTTTTTTAAAAGGCAGCACAAAAATAATTTCTCGCAAAACGGCTAGAGCAATAAAATCAGGATTAGAGCATTAAATTAGCACACAAAGAGTACTAAATTCTCCGCACAGTTTCGTATGATTGTGCCTGATGTGGATATTCTAGCTTGATAGACATATGTTTCAAAATATACGACACGTTGTAATATCCATATTCGTAAATAATCCATTTCTTATCAGATTTTTCGCTGCTAATGGTTTTTATGGACAATTTAATATCTATCAGATTAACTAATATACTATCAGTCCAACCATGTAGAAAATTGGTTACATTCTACACGAATTTATCTAGTCGTTTATCAGTGGGTGATGAACGCTGCTGAGTCATCGAATCATTCAGTCTATGAATAATGAGAAGAACACGCGCGAGAAAAAATAAATACTTTTTTGCTGAAGCGGCATACTTTCTTTTTACGCAAACTCGTATTGGCGGTTGCACAGTCATCTATTAGCATACGTGTCATTTCTACGAACATCTGTTAGGTCAAGGCGCTAGTAAAACAGATAATAAAAAGTCCGTACTATATGTTCGCGCTCAATTGCACACGTTTGCTTATCTCATAAAGAAATTATTAAAAGCAATTTTCTCTCTTAAATAACTCCACAGCAGGTGCAAATTGCGCCTATAGTCCGCGGGAAAAGTCGAAGTTAATGGACAAGAAAACGATTTTCAGTTGATTGCAGTCGTTAATTGTCCGGTAACCGGTTCTCCGATAAGATAAAAAAAAGTACGAACCAAGATGAGTCAAGTTAAACGCATCTGCCTATGACCAAAGAATCATTTCGCTAATTGCCTGTCTCTTGAAAAATTTGACATGTTGTAAAACTGATGGTTAAAATTCGGTGCCTCTCGACAGAAGAGTTCAGAAGATTCGGTCGGTGTTGTTTGCAATTAATATCGCGGGCAAATATCGCAGAAGCGTCCCCGGCCGACGTTATCTCACCGTGGATATCGATTGCGGCGCCTTTGCGTCCTCATGACATACCCTCCTCTCACCAAGAAGCACTCTGACCGGTCGCTCACCCTTGCCCGCCCCTGCAAACGCGCCTGAACCATCCCCCGTGAATTAGCTCTTGTGTAACTAAAAGGGAAACCGCCGTTCTCCCGTGAGAGTCAAAAGAAAGATCGGGGATCTCTCATCAAACGGATTTATAGATGTTTCTCGGATAATCTTATTACAGAACTTTTTAAGTACAAAGTTCTCAGTAGTAACTCAATCTGACACTTCTACCGTGATTTGATATTTCAATCGTTTTTACTTTGCTTAAACAGATTCGAAAAAACAAAGCTTAAATAATTTCCAAATTAAACTACATAGGAAGATAAAAAAAAACTTGATATTATAATATATTTCAAGCGTGAAAATATTCAACAATTTTTCTGCAAACTTTGTTGGTAAAGTGTTACATTATTGCCTCACATTATATTTCTCAGTTTCTCTCTTTTTTATATCATAATTATAATTATTTGTACTGTACACTCTTTTATTTACTCATATATATAAAACTTTTTATTATTCTCTTGTCACATCATTTTCATATATGAAGCTTTGTGATTGCATTTCACTATTCTTTCCCTTCTATGATTTTCTTTTAAAGGAAAATAAAAATCATTGCTCAATATTGCGTTTCCTGAAGATACGGTATGTAAATCGATCGAGGAATTTGATCCTCGCGAAATATTCATGAAGCGCAGCAGTTCGGCGAGTACTTTCACGTCTCATCGACGTGGTTTCTTCTTCGTCCTCAAGATGTTTATCCATTCTCGCGCCTCTCGATCGCGATCTTGGGATAATGCACGTTCACCCGAACTATCGAATTTCTCGACAGCGACCTCGAGAATGCCTAGTCAGAGATGATGAGCAAACTATGTCATGCACATACAATTATTTACACATTTTGGCATACACATTTCTGAATAAAAATAATTTCAATTTCAAAACTTGCGAAATGTACATGCTTCAGAAATTTTTTCGAAAATACATGACGGAATGAAAAGAAAATTGTTTATAAGTTTAATTAAATATTTCCTAATAATTTAATATCCACAGAATATTAAATACTGTTCTTTTTTTAAATATTGTTTTTTTTTAATTTATTCCATTTTTACACTCTGTAAACGCTGAGAAACTTGCGAAATATACATGCTTCAGGTTTTCAAAAATACATAACGCAATGAAAAGAAAATTGTTTACAAGTTTGATTAAATTTTTCTTAATAATTTAATATCCGCAGAATATTAAATAATATTCTTCTTTTAAATATTATTTTTTTCTAATTTATTCAATTTTTTCATTCTGTAAACTCTCAGAGACTAATGCAATTTGTAATCAAGTTATGCAAGATCTTCCCGCACATCCAGAATGAGGTGGTCGCTCCGATTTTACTTTCGACCGCTGACACTGTCGCTGTGACCGACGAAAGCTGTTCAAACTTTCACGGCGGTATCGTACGCGACAAGCGTGCTAATGTTGAAGAAAGGTCACACATTTTCAACTCATTGTTCAGCCATGAGCTTGAGGCGAGATCCACTTACGTGCGAATTAACTGACCCCAAGTTGAAATCACTTGGATTTATTTTACGTGAAGGTAACATTTTTTTTTCCCCCCAATTTTCTTCGGCATTAAATTAGAAATGCAATTTTATTCCGTATCTTATTAGGCTCGTTAGGTAAAAGTGCAGCGTGAAAGTGTGAAACGGAGCGATCGGAGTTCGTCGAGCATAATTAAATGCGTAAAAATTCATGCTCTTATGAGTTTAGTCGGTGAATTATGTCATGCATAATGTATTATTACGTTATTCCTATCTTCGATTATTCGTGGGAATTTCGCGATATTATAAGAACGTTGAGATTATACTTAGGAGTCCCGATTGGTTGATTAAGACAGATTATCCCGCGAGGGAGACAGCCGGATGATCGAGCGCAAAAACCACGAAGTCATTAGCTGTAAGTGGTGATGCAACGACACCAACCTCGATCGTCTTTGATCAATTGTGGCGTAATCCTTGCATCATTGCATTCCGTAAAGTGACGAATTTAAACCGGTAATTTAAACCTTCCACGGTAATTTAAATCTTTTTTCATCCTGTTGTTTTTTTGAAAATCTATTATTACTGGTTTGCAATAAAAATATTCAACATTAAAAATGATATATATCCATTGAATTCATTTAATATTAATCCCATTGAGCATTGTGTATATATATAAAATCATATATACGTATACTTTTGGAGAATATAGTTAAAATTCGAAATAATTGTGAAAAAGTTCTGTAAAGAAGGGGAGCTTTAGATATGCATCGATTGGAATTTGGCGGAGCGTTTGGAAATCCGAGGCACGATTACTTAATCCCATCGTCTACCTTTCGAAATCTGATCGATCGAGTCTCCTCTACACGTCTGCGTTCTCTTCGCGGGAGATAACGACGTCCCTGAGAAGAGTGGCCGATCATCGCCGTCATCAAGTGCGTGCGACTTCCAGTCGGAAGGCCGGCCGGGGAGCTTTCACCTCACGATCGTCCTCGTCACGAGCGCACTCGCCAAGGTCGTTTCGAGGATGTCGCACGACCTCTGCGTCATCATCCTAACTGGAATATGCATGCGGCTTGTGCGCACTTAAGTGCACTCCCGCTAGATAAGACGGATAAATATTTAACTCTCGACTAAGGCGACTGGGCACGACAGGGCAGCTATTTGCTATAGTTTCGTCTAGCCGGGTGCTTCCTGTCTCGACGATGAAATAATCGTGTTCGCTCCAATGTTTAATAAACATTGAACTCAGAGATCTCAACCAGATGTTGGTTGTCCACTACGTGGAAAATTGACGGCAAAAGTTTCGGAAAGCGTTGCAGATGTGCCACGAATTTAATTTCACTATCGTCGCGCAAGTTTGAAAGAAAGGATACTTTGAAGAGTGGGAAAAGTTAAAAATATTAATGACACACTTTTCTAATTTTAATTCATCGCAGGTATAATCTCACGAACATATTTTTATATTTAATTTAATCCTATTACGCTCGGGGCTTTGGGCCTGAAATATATTTTATCGAACTACCGGGACAAAAGTTGGCCAGGTAGCTGTGTGTGTTTTGCAGTCGCTCGTGCCGGTTCCGCATAAATTTAAAATTGGTGCAAGGAGGGCGATCGATCCGAGCCGGATTTTGGCAGCGGACTGTTATGATTATCGCGGCCAACGATTGCTTGGGTGCAGGTGTTAAGTCTTATCGACCACCAGCTGCAATTGCTCGAGGGGAGACTTGACCTCGACTATCGTCGGCGTACGATTCGTTCGGCGTACGATTGTCGTTAATCGGTGACTCGTTAGCGTAAAACTCCTTTACTGCGCGGTTCTCTTCGACCCGCTATAGTCGGCCCAATTTCGAACGCCTGTACTCGACTAACATGGATTCTATTTGGCTTACTTCAGATTTGGACCAACAAGATCACTTAGCTGCTCTCCGTGGATCAGGGTAGTTTCAGACTGGATTTACTCCGGGGCTCGCATCGCGAACCATTAGCGTGAACCTCGGTACATGTTTTGTGCTTGAAACATTTGTTGGACAGACTTGACTATAGAAAAACTGCGATTCGCGAGGTCGAATCGATAACTGCCGTGGCGATCGTTTACAGCCATCGCGTCTCCTTCTCCGTGCACGGTCGCGCGACAGTCGTCAAGTGCTAAAGGGTTAATTGAGAATTTGCGATTTATGTCCGTCACATCACGAGTCAACGCTCTCGTCCTCGTTTCCACCTCGGCCTCGGCTGCGATCCAGCTGCTCGTTTTCTGCTCGGCACGCGAGCTTGCACGGGGAAAAAAGACAGAAATGTGAAGAGGTGACGCACGTTTTTCCGTTTCCGCAAATTTACGCGTACGTTTTTGCGAATATCTTATCGCGTTCGTTAACGATAGTAGATAATAAAGAACAAAGTAGATTGTCGTCATACATTGTATTATGCATTGAGTGTCTCGCGGGAAAAAAATGTTTTCTACAAATTGTACACTGAGAAAAAAAATATTTAGATCCAAAAAAATATTTATTTATATACTGCCAATGATATATTTATTTAATATAAACACATATTTATTTAGAATTAGATAT
>VBVR01005597.1:0-11730 GCA_011638315.1 Tetramorium parvispinum
GAGAGAGAGAGAGAGAGAGAGTTAGGCAATTAAGATATTTATTCGGTATGAAAAATAATAATTTTAACACAATTATTTGAATACAAATAAATTTTTTTTCTAAATACTTGGCGCCGCCAAACCGAATAAATATCTTAATTGCTTTAGTTACGTACTAACTTATCAACTATGATAACAGCAGTGTTTATAGTTTGTAGAATTTTGAAATTGTTTGAACATTTGAATACTGCGTAAGAGTATTATAGACTGCGCGTGATGTAAGACTAATCGTTTACGATTCGCCGACATGGCGGAAGCTGTTGGCAGAAATTTTGACGTTTATCTGCTAATTTCTCTTATCGTAAAGGTATTAAGATTGTAACTCTTTCTAGTTATAGATTAAAAGTATTATTGGTGCATTAGCTTAGATTTAAATTATTCCTATCCTTTTCTGTTTTTATTTTTATTCTGTATGTATCTTACAGCGCCCCTGCCAAAACGGCGCCCGGGGCTACCGCCCCGCTCGCCCCCTTACGCCGGTGCTGGGAGAGAGGCGGATAGGGTTGCCATCCGTCCTCTTTTCCCCGGACACTGTCCTCTTTTTTTAAGGCGTCCGGGGAGATTTGTGAAAGTGTCCGGGGTAATTATGAGCGTCCAGGAAAATGTAAAAGGCAAAATATTTTCAAGATATTATGCTTTTTAAATTCAACAAATAAAGCAAACATCAGTGCACTGAGAAAAAGAAATTGATTGTACGAACTAAATTTGTATAGTTATTTAACCCAATGTTTGATTCAATAATTTTAGGTTTTCTTTTAGTTAGGTTTTTAGTTTTTTAGTTGTACTAAAAAAGTATAGTTCATTCACATAATATTTTATGTTATTGTAACAATGTTTAGTTGAACGTATCGGACTAAATATTTTAGTCAGATGAAATATTTTGCGTTTTTTAACAATTTGCATTTTTTCTCAGTAGCACATGATGGAGTATATACGTTTTATATACGTTTCCTAAACGTATTTAAAATATTAGAAACGTTTAGGAAACGTATATACTCCATCATGTGCTAAGGATAAAATGTCGATTCCAGTTGCGAGATTCGAAAGTAGATATCCTTGAATTTAGGATTCTTCCGGATTCTTTATCTGTCGACGAATTAATTTTAATTGAAATATTGGAGCGTAAAGATTGAACCGTTTTTTTTAATGTTGTAAACAAATTTTTTGAAAATATTTTTACATAGTTTGCATTGTGCTTTTTTCTGTTATGTTTTATTTTTCTGTTATGTTTTATTTAAAAATTTCCACATTTGATTTACGTTTTGTGAGCATTATGTTTTTCAATAATAAAAAAATAGTTGCAACTATAAAGTAATTAAATTGAATTTATTAAACACGCAAATTATAAGTAAGACACAAAACGATTACAATTACGCGCTGTGTAACCCTTTGCGGCATGGTGATCGATATATCGACCACCTATTTCGAAGTCATTTTTTTTTTAATTTTTCGAACACCAAATACTGCATTTTTATTTTTTTTACTGTAAATTACTTTCTTTTGTAATTTTACTTCAGTAAGAATCTTAATAATATTTGGTAGAGTGTAATTTTTCTTTATTATTAGTTAATTTTGTAATATAAGAAAATAAAGTATAAAAAAATAGTGTTTTTTTCACAAAAATTCTGATGGCAGATTCGTAAACAACGACCCAGAAACGGCACACCAATGTAGTTGCAGAAATCTGTATATGTATTATACAGACTACGACGTCACTGTCGAGTCAATCGTGGACATGTTTAACTCTTTGCGGCACACATTTTTCTATTAACCGAATTTTTATGGAAATTGGTATACAGGGGTTTTTTGGGCCGTTGATCACGAATCTGCCATCAGAATTTTTGTGAAAAAAACACTATTTTTTATTTACTTATATTATAAAATTAATTAATAATAAAGGAAAATTACACCCTACCAAATACTATTAAGACTCTTACTGAAGTGAAATTACAAAAAAAGTAATAAAATGCAGTATTTAGTGTTCGAAAAATTAAAAAAAATGACTTCGAAATAGGTGGTCGATATATCGATCATCATGCCGCAAAGGGTTACACAACGCGTAGTTGTAATCGTTTTGTGTCTTACTTACAATTTGCGCGTTTAATAAATTCAGTTTAATTACCTTATAATTGCAACTATTTTTTATTATTGAAAAACATAATGCCCACAAAACGTAAATCAAGTGTGGAAATTTTTTAATAAAAACATAACAGAAAAAAAGCACAATATTTTTGGTACCGTTCAAATGACTGCACGAAATATATTAAAGTTCAGTATCCATATTTAAAAATAACGATATTTAATTCCTAAAACTAAAAAAAATATGGAATACACAAAATGACAAACAAAAAGAATTGTCTTAATAATTAATATAGTTTGGCGATCAAACTGAAAGAGCATAAATACTTTACAATTGTAGATAATAATACATATGTAAATGTAGGTACACATTATTTGATAAAGTCTAAATATATTCGGAAATGAAATAATGTTAGAAGAGATTGGGGGGATACCAAAGAGAACATAATAACAATTAATTTTATATTCATATTATTTGGTTTACAGAAGTTAACAAACATAGATTGAATCTAAAAATCAGTTCGCTATAGACATTATTTTTACAAACATATAAATATATTCAATTACAAAAATAAATGGAATTTTTTATTTGATTCTTGGAGTTTCGTAAATGTTATAAATACCATTTCATAAAATACACATTCGTATAAATTATTAGTGTTAAGTATGATATCATATCGTCGCAAAATTTTGTAATTCCTGTCATAAAGTGTCGTTTTATAGGCTTATATTTATATAATATTCATATTGTATAACATTGTATATTACTACGTTATTAAAGCTAACATTATTATTAGTATCATTATTAGTACATCTCGGTATCACCAGCAACGAATCATATCTTGACGAAACGTGATGTTGAAAAAGAAGAACAAACAGAAATATTTCTCGTTGTTGGTGAAACTGAAACTAGCTGAACACATTTTCATATCTCTCCACAAATATAGCTTTTTAAAACATGGACACATTATTACATCACATTATTTCAAGTACCACTCAATAAACCAATAAATAAAAATAAATTTATTTAGCAGAAAAGAGAAGTAAAAATTTTACGTTTATAAAAATATTTATAATTTCCGTATTTGCCTTCTCGTCATATAAGCTGAGAATTAGAAAACATTAAAACATCAAATTACGTAAATCATCATAATTTTTTGATAAAATAGACAAAACTTTAATAAAGTTATGTATTTAAAGGATAATTACATTGGAAGACGTTTAATTATTAATGTAAGAGAAGAATATATGCAAGTAAATATATAATTTATATATAAATTATTAATTTTGTCTCAACGTTAAAATTAGAGTTTAAACACAGCGTGCTATTCGGAACTTGTGGAGTATACAGCATTAAGATATTGTTAATTGTTAATTAAAAAATTGTCTGTTGCAATGAAAAATGTTATTGGCCCCGTTCTGATTTTATTATTATAATTTGCACAAAATTTCGATCACTAAGTGCTATTTGTAAATATGGAGATGACTTTAAACAATTCTCATAGACGTAAATTTGTATGGTTTGCATTTCATATGCATAATTTGTTCGTTTGGTTCAATATTACTGCGTTATTCTGGTTTTCGCAATTAGACATTATGACTCAACCTAAAGGAAGACGAATTAGGACGCTGCTAATAATAGCAGGAGTATTTTCGACAAGTGGCTGAGTACAGTGTGTTTAAATTGTCATAACAAAATATTCAATTGCTTTGATCGAGAACGATCATCTCTTAGATATCATATACACCAACATGATATATATTGCCGACATGTATTAAGTGTATTCTATATAATATATATTGGATCCTGAAAGTAAAATGTTTCAACTATAATATCTCTAATTAAAATATTTTCCTAAAATGAGAAATGAAAAGCAAAAGCATATTCTACATTTCATAATATTTCATTATAGTTATCCTGCTTTCTTAGTATATAAATATATAAAACATTCCCTTTACAATTTCCAAATGTTGGTCATACAAATATATATTGACATATACGAACTTGGGTCGTTATGAAGTAAAATTTTTTTTCCTATTTGTGCTTCAATTGTATTTGTATGATTTGTATTTCGCTGCAATTCGAGATCATTAATATAGACGATCAGCAACGAGCGGAGGTAAATCTGTGAACACTGCGAAGATCCTGGGATCCTGTGGATCCGTATGCGGTTGTCCACTATTAAATCCATTCATATCAATAGTACGCTATACCTCAATCATCTGAACGTATTATCATAAACAATAACAGATAATAACTGTTTTAAACTTTTCATCATCGATAATATTTATAGAACAATCTTTTGGCAAAATTTATTACAAAAATAGTTTATTTATCTTTGTCACTGGGCTATTGCTTTTAATATTCGTGCAAAGCGAAAATTTATTTGCTATATGTAGAAGTTATTTTTCATTAAACTCTACACATTATAAATTGAATTTAACAGCGTTAAAGAATTATTTTACGTATATTATTATTCATATTATCGTTATCAGCAATAATGAATATCGACGATGATCGTAAAACGTTGCCTTCTGGCGTACTACTTAGAAAAGCACATGCGGTAATCATTATCAGTAAATTTATCGCAAAATTTGTAATCAGTTTGTGATTAATATCGAAATCCATTTTTCTAATTAAATGATTTCTACGAAAAAGAATATTGTATCTGCGCGGAAGTGTAAGTTATTTCCAATAAAGTGTATCATAAAATTTTTAATCTTTTTGTACCATTTTAAATTTATCATTTTCTTTCTCTTTTTCTTCCTAAATAAGATCTCACCATCAAAAATACGGTCCGATCAGTGCGATAAATCATCTGTCAGGATAAACAGTTTCGTTATTACAGCATGCAACACTTCTTCTTATTCTTCTTGTAATTTGGCTTCAGTGGCGGCCGTTCCGACAGTTGAAACTTTCTGACGATTCGCACGAGTTCGTGGAAGGCTTGATCGACGTTCATTCGTAACTTAGCGCTGCACTCAATGTATGGAATCTTCAATTGACGCGCCATATTTTGTGCCTCTTCAACTGATACCTAAAATAAAGATTTAAATCGGTTAATAAATTGTGAAAGAGAAAAAAAAATTGAATTATTATTGTTCTCTACGGAGAGAAGCAAACCGGATAAGATTTAAGCTGCTCATTTATTGACGAGACTTACACTCCTATGATGGTCCAAATCAGCTTTATTTCCAACCATTAGCATGGGAAACTCATCTCGATCCTTTACCCGAAGTATCTGCCTGTGAAACTTTAATATCTCGTCGAAAGACAGGTGATCGGTGACGGCAAACACAAGGAGGAATCCCTCGCCGCTTCTCATGTATTGTTCGCGCATCGCGCTAAATTCTTCTTGGCCAGCAGTGTCCAGGACTGTAACGCAAACGTAATTTTCTCGATAGAATATTCCATTTTTGATTCTGCATCAAATCGAATTCTAACGCAAGCGCAACTAACGCGGGGAAAAATAAAGGCGGATCTTAAACTAAATATAGATTGATTTATTTTTCAATTACTGTCGAGTTTGGCTGGCACATCGTCGATAACGCACTGCTTCGTGTAGGAGTCCTCGATCGTGGGATCATAATCGGTCACGAAGTAACTCTGAAAAAAGATTTTAGAATATAGAACGTATAGAATATACAATACATTATATTTTAATATTCTATTATGCGTTTAAATAAATAAATCTTAAGAAAAGATATGAGCTACTCAGAAGTCAACGTAATAACTCCACTTTTTGCAATTTTTCAATTTTAATATAAAAAGCATATAATTAATGCCCAACTTTTTATAAATAAAATAAATATATAAATGTTTCTATTATCACAAGATAACAAAATTTTTTTATTACCAAAAGAATAATATATAATTTACTTCAAAAAGCTAAAATTAAGATTCACTATTAAACATATTGCATATTTAACAATGCATTCTAAAATACCTGTTTACGTATAAATTTCAAATAAAATTTAAAAAAACAGTGTTTACAAGCTTATGAGTTTTCTTTACTTCTTTTGTTTGATAGAACTCTTGCCAGTCTATTTTTGAGAAGAGTGACAAAGGTTCAAACGGCACCTCTCATTTGCCGATCGTCGGCAAATCGCATCCAGCTGCCGACTTGCGAATATCACCGCGCGTGCCGCGGCCCTTTCGCCCCCTCGCGGGGCACGCACTCGGGGTTTCGTCAGGACCGACGCGCCACGGCGCTGCCGCGTATATGACCATATATGACGATTGCGTACGCGCTGTGACATAATGCCTAACCCGTCTGACGCGACGCGGCGACGTCTCGCCCATGGATTTCGCGACGCGTCGCGGCCACCTTTCCCGTCCTTCGCTCCTCGTCCCATCGCTTCGATTATCTCCGACGGGCAAGAATTCGACGATGACGCGTCGCGCGATAGTCGACGCTCTCTAAAACCGAAAGACCGTATCTTTCGGTTGGGACAATGACGTGAACCGCCGGTTTTTTTTTTTCTAATTTCTCGAAAATTCGCGAAAAATTCTACAAATAAAAAAATCGCGAGATCCAGTAATTCTGTCGAGTAATAATCCGTAAGCCGCCGAATCGAGCGCGAATCGATCCTCTCGGATCATCCGCGATCCGCTCGCGTCGCGGGGGATTCGGCGGAACGCCCGGGGGATTCGTCGCTCTCGCAGCCGAGACTTACTTGGATGAATTGTATCGTGATCGCCGATTTTCCGACACCGCCCCCACCCACGACGACGAGCTTGTAGGTCTGCGCGTAGCTCTGCCTGTCAGCGGCCCTCGACATCTTTCTCCTTCCGCCTCCCCCACGCTCGTGCCTGCTTGCTCTCGCTGGCGCCGCACGCGCGCGATTAAACGCTCATCCCGCGTGCGTGCGATACGACCACCGCAGCGACCGACGTGCGACGCGTCTCGTGCGCGCGGCGCGGCGCGGAGACGGGCCGCCACGGAACGGCGGTTCCTCTCGCGCGCGCGCGCGCGCATTCGCGAGCGAGCGAATCGCCGTCAATCGCCGTGAGCGGAGCGCCAAGGTTCTCTCCCGTTTGCGCGCGGCCGCCGCGGCCTCGCGCTCTCGCCAACTTTTTATGGTCGGGATTCTCCCTCCGCGAAACCACGACGCCTTTCGTACGTGGGTTCCGCGTTTAAAGATCGTCATTGGCGGCGAACGCGTTCGGACAGATTTCGTCGCGAAAGAAAATTTTTGAAGATTGCTGATGCAACCGACCGCATTTGTTTATCTATATATCAATTTATCTATACTCAATTTTGCATGGCCGTATAGAACCTGAAGAGGGGCTCGAGTTGCAAAATAATAATAATAAGAAGAAGAAGGGTCCCGCGCTTCGCGGCAGCGCCGCACGGCGGCGCTGCGAGTCTCCGCGGCTGCTCCGCATGCTCCGTTGTGCTCCGTCACGGGGCGATTCAGGGCGATCGGGTGCATCGTGTGGCCGCTCTCTGTCTATCCGGGCCGCTTCCTGCAGCGAGCTGTGACGTGGTCGCGGCGACTGCTTGGCGATCACCTGCGATCGACTGCCGCCGTGCGTGAAGCCTGTGGAATGCCACGAGTTTAAATAATATTTGTACAGTAGTTCTTAATCCGCACGTGAGTACGCCGTTATCACTCTGGAAATGATTACAGTTTATTAATTGTCGGCGATTAATTAAATGTACGTACTGTGAACAATTTATCGTGAGATAATAACCTTTCCTGATGAAACGAAATCGTTATTGCGCAGAAAAATCCGTGGGTTGGATTGCTGGTGCTTTGTCTTCACGTCCAATTAGAGAACTTTTAAAAAATAGGAGGAAATTATACACCTGTTAATTGCAAATTATCTCTGAACTTGAAAGAAAAAGATTGTTTAAAAAAATAATTATACATTGTATAACATTAATTTCTTTCCAATAGAAGATATTTCTAATGAAGTCATTATTTAGCATCTGTATTTTATATTACAGACAGTCAAAATGAACAGCTCGACAGATCCGAGGCGGCCAGATAAGGAGGTACGCTACAAGCCACCGGGCTCAAATAGTCAGTCACACATGCAAGATGACATGACCCCGGAGTACATGAATGTCATAGGGATGATTTTCAGTATGTGTGGCTTGATGATGAGGCTGAAATGGTGCTCCTGGGTGGCACTGTACTGCTCCTGCATCAGCTTCGCTAACACGCGAGTGAGCGAAGACGCCAAGCAGATCCTCAGTTGCTTCATGCTGTCGATATCGGCGGTAGTGATGTCCTACTTACAAAATCCACAGCCCATGATACCGCCGTGGGCAAGCGCCATGCAATAAAGTTTTTTCTTTTTTACAAATATATATACATATACTCTATGTAGCTTACTTTGTTAACGATGACTTTCGTCTTATACACGAATGCGAGAAAATTTATATTGAATTTGTACATTTGAAACAGAATCTATTGGAATGAACAATTATCTGTATTATATAGAGAAATTTCCTGTAACAAATGAATGAATAATAATAAATTCACTGTAATAATTTATTATCACTCGGCATGCGATGTCGAGTTCGCGTTACATTGATAATTTTTCAGAATCGTTCTATGGTCACTCAATACGCAGATAATCAGTTGCATATACATTATATACAGATTAGTGGTTTTCTTCATCGTTTATTTCTTATAAATAGTTCTATGTTAAAATTAATTGTATATTCTGTGCATTTTCTCTAAGAATACTATAAATATTACAATAAATGTTACATTTTCTAAGCATATGTTATATTGACTAGAATTTAAATGCCACTTGGTGTGTGCTATTTCTTTTTTTTTTTTTTACATAAGTACAACGACATCAAAACTCTGATTCTTAAGCATATCCTCAAGAAAGGTCACATATTTGACAGTCACATTTTCTTTTAGACTGTATATAATCGCGATAACTTTCGCAAAATATTTCTTCGTTCGTATTAAGTATCATCGTCAAAGTCGAGAAACTTTATTAGAGTGTAATAAAAAAGTACTGATAATTATTACTGCCATATCGACTTGTACATTAAAGCATGTTCTAAGAACAGTACAAATTATATTAAAAAATCGAAAAGAATCTATGCGAGATTTGATTTTTATTCGATAAATCCACATTTAGAAATATATAAAAATTAGTCTCTACGATAATAAACGATATTGATACAAAATAGGCCGTTACTGCGATGTGTTGCAGTATACATTTTAATCTTGAATAAGAGATTTATAATTAGTTGCAGAAATGCATTTCTCTGACACCAAACGAATGGGAACAGCTTTCCTGATATAGAATTAAAAATTCTTCCCTAAAAGATAATTTCATATTGTATAATTATGTTTTAGCTTCATTAATCAATTCTTAAAACAATTTTCTTAGGAACATGTACAAGTACCTTCTTGTCATTGATATTTTTAAATAATCCCGTTTGAATTATTGTTTAATAATCGATTATTACAGTAAGATTACCAAACTGTAATATCTCGAAAAAATGCGTTGCTAATCGAAACATTCGTATCAAGAATAGGACAATGGTTGAAGAGAAAATATGTCTGATTCTGTAAATTGAAAATGGACAATCCAAATGCGCAAAAGACGTAAAAGATGCCTTAATTTCATACGTCTTTTAGGCTGCCGTTTGGATTGATTACCTGAGAAATTCGTAGATTGAGAAAGAAGAGAAAACTGATAAAGAAGAATTTGGCACATGTATCCAAACGCCTATTTCTGACTACTGTTACCGTGCGTCATGGTCCTCGATTGGTTTTATTTCAATTCGCTGAGCTAAGATCCTCCATAAATATTCCTTCTAGTCGAAGTTAAAGAGGATCAAACTATACGCCAGTCGTACAGAGCGATATCATTATTTTATCTCCTTTGCTACGATTGTTTATCGAGTGAAGAATATCTTCGCGATCGTCGACTACGTCCAGTACTCATCTAGAATCTAATAACTAGACGCTGCTCTCTCCTCGTCCCACCAGCGTAATGGGGTACACGTACTTCTTCCGCTTGGCGTTGAAAAAGGGCGAACTGTGCTGGCCGGGGGTCGGGGTGGGCGACAAGCCTCGAAGAAGCGGTAACGAGGCGTCACCCACGCCTGCAGCGTCGATTCCTTTCTTCCATTCTGCACCCAGATCTGTGGCCGGTGCCATGAGTCCTTTGCACTCCGGTGAACTGCGCACACTGAGAAAGACGTCGTTGCTACTATCGCGCTGGCCGGAGGAGCCCTGAAGACACGAACACACTCGTTTAGACGATGATCAAAGTTTTTTTTGTCGAAAAATAAAGCTGCTTCTACCTTTGCTTCGTAGAAATCCAAGCTCGAACCGTTGGTGTCGATCTCTTCCTCGTTGAACTCCACCTGGACGCGATGCGAGGTATGGGAGACCCTCGAGGAATGCGAAGACGTGTGAGTCGACGAATTTTCCGACAAGTCGTCCCTGCAACACGCTGCCGTGCACGTCCGTTGTTCTCTGAAATATATATCAAATATATGTAAGAGCATTCAAAACTTATAGAATAGACCATGGAGGTAAGAATAGCAGGAGGGAGCGTAAGCTGCAGGGTATGAAGCCGGAGACGTGAGAGGAAATCTATTGTGGCCACCTTGGCAGTACACAACTTCTTCTTCTACTAAAGTAAAAAAGAAGAAGAAGGATAAGTTATATACTACCAAGATGGCCGTTTATACCCCACCGGGCTTCATACCCCTCGCCTAAGACCTTAGTTTACGCTCCCTCCTGTTATTCTTACCTCCATGGAATAGACAGTAGCCCAGTAAACATCAGCTAACAGTAACATTGCGTCAATATTATAATTTCCTACTCAATAATATAATTGTTACGTACATACAACGTGTATTACATTTCATTTATATTATTAAAGAAAATTATAATATTAATGCAATATTACTGTAAGTTGATGTTTACTGGGTAACTTCAATAAAATACTTAATAGACATAAAAAATCAATTCTATCAGAATTGAAAGCAATTTTCGAGTGATTCGCTTGCGCAAATTATAATTTAGAAATCTCTTCTTTATGTCATAAACAAGTTAAATTTTTTATTCTTTTTTAGTTCTTAATTCAAAGGTATCCACCTCCTAACGATAACGGAGTCCCGTCGTCTCGGGACCGGCGGCGGAAGACCAGCGGCAGCCAGGCTTCTGGCGCTCTCGTAACTCGCCTCGCTGTTGCCGCTGCTGCTGCCGTTGTTGCTGCCTCCCGCATGCTCCCCCGTCCTTAGGAAGTAATTCTTTGCCGAGAGCATCGCGTAGTGCAGATTATTCTTCAGGTCGTCCGCCGCCGTCGACAAGTTTCCCGGGATCTTGGGGGTGCGTCGCATCGGCCTGGGTGCCGGTACTACCGGCGACGGCGGATTGCTCGTCGATGCCTCCGACAGCGTCTCCGGGGTGGCCAGGGGTGCCGTACGCGTCGGGTCGTCCCAGCGATTCGGTCTTCTTGCCGGCAAAAAGAAGAAAGGTGAATTTTCATCGCGAGGGGAAAACCGGGTCGGTCTACCGAGACCTCGTTTGCAGATTCAAGGTCCAGACGACACAAACGTCCTCTCGTCACCTTGTGTCGTTCGGGAACACTTCCTGCGCGACCGTGATCTTTCGGGG
>VBVR01005598.1:0-11729 GCA_011638315.1 Tetramorium parvispinum
CCCACCCGCCTCCCACCCAGCCCTTCGCTTGTATCCATCGTATCAAAAAGCGACAACGGGAACGTCCATTTCCGCCCGACACAGCCGTTTCACATTGCGATGGCACGATCGACCGTAATGCCAAAATTGTGTCGATACTGCTTTAAAGGGAGTTTTTAACCCACGCGTTTAATTGGACCGATCATCATACGTCGAGCGTACCTATCGTGAAACTGACGCCACCACCATCATTGATCGAATCAGCTTACCCCAGTCGCGCCACTTGCTTCCGACTGCGTACCACAGTATCATCTGTTTCGGCTTGTTTATTTGTTACCGCGTTACGATGGCGCGGATATTGACGCAAAAATATCCAGTGATCGACCGGTGATCGAAGCTTCGCTGCCAGATCGCTGCATATGACTCACTGTGATTCAATAATAATAAAAATATTCGTACGTTCGTGCGAAAGCGTGCGGGAAGTCGGAACGCGCGGTTAACAAAAAAAAAAGCTCGTATTGTTTATACGTATATCGATTCGCACGCGTAAAGTCTCGTACGAAAAGCAGTAGCGTATAAAACAGCAATATCTCCGCGCGCAATATATTCACATCTGCTTAAATCTCGAGTCGTTCTCGATATCTGGTCGCGGAAAGATGCACCAGGGGAAATACGTACGACGCGCATAGCGCGGTTTATGTCGGCAGCAAGGGGCGTATCGACACACGGTATAAGCTACACATACACACGTACACATACATCCCATGTACGTTGGTACACGCGGAGATACGTACCGGGTACACACGAGCGACAATAGTATACACACGGATGGCCTACTAACCTACGTTTTTATAGCTCGTCACAGCTGTTTGGTTGGCTGAACTGTTACAAGGGAACCTTGCTACGTTCCACAGTCTTCGCAAGATATACTCTTGTCCACTTCGTTTATGGTTTATGGTTGAGTCGTTTGATTCGATTTGCGATGTTCTTGTTGCATGGCCCTACCCGCGGTGCTCGAGCCGACGGTTTCGTTCGAAGGCGCGCGCGGAGGCCCAGGTGGAAAAATTCCAGGGGAGATCCCCCGACAGAGACGCCGTCGTCGCCGGCGGGATGGCGGCGGCGAACGCGCGACCTTTTAATCCCGCGAGGGAACGTTAAATCCCCTTCGCGATATTCGCGTCGCTGCGAACCGTTTCCCGTTCGAGGGGATTGTAAATAAGTCAAAAATCCAAAGCTCGACTTACCGTCTTCTCGGAAAAATTCACGAGGCGGAAATCCCATCGGGCTTTCCTCTGAAACACAATGTAGTATGCGTATTATTGAAAGTCGTACAAACTAACGAATAAATATTTATACGAGAGAAAGAATATACGGAAGAAAATATATGGAACAGCAATGAGATATGCAATGTCTTATGTTCCACGTGATTAATTGGCGTAGCAATAAGTTGAGTTTCGGATCGAGCACCGTAGGCCGCACATACGTTGAGTCACGTTCGCATACGCGTGATCGTACACTCTTATGCGCCCACATCTGTATATAAGAAATACATAAAAGTGTACGTACGCGTATCCTACGTAACTGGTACACGTATATATATCTATTATTCGTATTTGTTTCTCAATATATTTAAGGTATATAGCGGCACCGTAAAACGTATTGTGTATTACGCAAAATCCTGTAGTAATCGAAGGTATTTCGTTCCGGTGTCGGCAATCAGTTTCAAACTAGCACGAAACTGGATCCATCCTCTATCGTCCGCTCTATCTCGAAATGTGCGCGCTTTGGATTTGTAGACCTCTAGCCGTTTCTCCGGTACAGCAACAATTATACCAGAAAATTAAATTGCCGACGGGAATGTCCAGTATTCTGACGTAACCGGTCGATCGCAATCCGAAATCGCAGTGAAACGTATTCGCGCGATCGAAAAGAATTGAATTGAAAATAACGCGACGTCCGTGGACGCGTTGCCGGCGACCGGCGACCGGCGCGCCGCGATTCGTCGATGCTGCGAGCCCCGAGTACGGTAAAATTTTCAGAGCCCTCGGTACGTGATGAATTCCGGGGCGGCGGTAACGTTGACTTACTGCAGCAGCCCGAAGCATCAATTCTATCCAGTGAGCTTGCGGTCGACTCTCTCTCACTCTCTCTCTCTCTCTCTCCTGCATATTTGACGCGTAATCGCGTGTGGGGAAACGGCTTGTCGATTCTCGTCCGCCCCCGAGATCCAGAGTACGAGTTTGGAGCTGAATGTACGAGGCTGGACCCCAGGTGTTGAGCCCTGTGCGGAAACCAAATCAAGTCGACACTGTCACCTGGGACGTGACGCGCGAGTTTTTACACCCGCTGGCAAGTTTCCATTCTACGTTATCCCCCGCTCCCTCCCAACCCGTCCTTTGTCTCGTTTCCCGGTCTGTCCCCGTCGCAAAGCGACTTCCAATGTCCATCCCCTCGAGGGCCATTCTTCGGACTCTCCGGCCGAACAACGAGACGATTTTCCTACCAATTTATCTTCCCTTTCATCGTTTCGCCTTCGAAAAAGTCGACGAGCACAGGCGGAGAGAATAAATACGGTGAAAGCGTCTTTATGCGCTCGTTGATTGTAGCCTTCTCGGCCGGACGAGACCAAGAAAAGAAGGATAAAGCGGGGGTGGAAAGAGCAAGAGAGGATGAGGAGAGAAAAAGTATCGATGGAAGATACCCCGCGGCCCTCGAAGAACAAGATACTCCCTTTTACCCTGTCCCTCCCTCCCCCGCCCTCGGCCAGCCGATGATTGCATACCAAATGAAGAGTATAGCTCGTGCGACGTTGCGACTACATCGAGACTATACCGATATATATATATATATATATATATATAATTGTATTTGCATATATACCTCGTATATATATCTATGCTATTATATCGTAAATATACTATGACACCTATATGAGCTGTGTCATTGTCAGTGTGTGCAGTGCGCTTCTGGTTGCTATGAATCACGTCACGCTATATATATTGTATATATATGATACGATTTCTACGAGCGCGAGTGCGTGTTACGTGCACGCGCACGCGGGTATATTTGCGTCTGTGTGCGTGTATGTGGTGTGTGTACGTGCACACGTGCGTTTGTGTGCGCGAAAAGCCTGCGTTTATTGTACTGTGTGTACTTCTCGGTGTGCGTATGTGTATGCGTAACACATGGCCACGCGGGTCTATGTGCTTGCGCGTACACATCGCGGTAATTCGCGCTCGTCGAGGCACGATGGACTCCGAAATGGAGCGTTTCTCCTCGTACGAGCCCCTCTCGCTTCCATCACTTGTCGTACAACACTACTGTATCTTTTTTTCCTATTTTTTCTATTCTTCTTCTCTCTCTCTCTTTTTTTTTTTAGATCGATTGGCCTGCGAGCTTTTGCCTGAAACGCTTCCACAAAGCTTTCCTCTTGTTCTTTGTTTTTTTTTACGCTACGATTTGCGTGTGATAGAGATGCTTGCGCACACCTGCTCGCATTCCTCCCGGAAATGTTTCACCGGCAACGAGACGCGCGTGCCCGCTCGAATTGCTCGATTCACACCCGAATACATCGTGCAAGATTTGCGTGCCGTCAAGATAAGCGTGAGAAATATTTTCACGTACAGTTAAACAACGAACGAACAAGACACAGTTTACGTCGAAATGTTTAGGTATTTTACGAGACACATTAATTACACGATCACGTTGCTAATAAATACCTAGATGCTTTGCATTTTCAGATGTAATAACAATTCACAAATCTCTTCTAATTTCCTCGAAAAGAAAAGGAGATAAATTTCTCAATTGACATTTTGTGTTGTAATAATCCAATTCAGGCTCCTTATTCATTTTCAACAAAAGACAAATGGTTGAACAATGCATGAAATTAGATAGTTACAAATTGAAAATTACACAAAGAATGGGAAAAATGAAAAATAGAAACTGTAACAAGCTAAAAGAATCAAAATTTGGAATTCTCGTAGATGTGTTCGCGTGGGAGTTGTTGATCAGTTAATCATACCCGAAGATTTGTTAGCGCGGCAATTACACGTCACGACGTAACCGCAGTGCGCCTGAAGAGCTGCCAGAAACGCGAACGATGACAACTTCTGTTTCATACGACATCTCCACGGGATATTTCAAGGTCTTTCATATTTGCGGCGGCGTTTGCGCGTGTTTAAAACGCGAGATTAATTATTATACATTCGTATATCACATTTTGAATCTTCAAATACGTGTGAATCTTCAACAATATGATAAAATTAAATCAGTTTATTACTTATTATTACTTATATTTTTCATATCTATATGTAATGAAATCGTGATTGTTTGATTCTTGCGACTTTATCTAATTCCTATTTGTGACTTTTTCTTAATTAATCACCAATTAAGGTTCAACGCTAAAATAAATTGAAAAAAATACGCGACGGAATGAGCTGGGCAATGTGCCACGCGCATTGAATTCTTCATAACGACGCGAATGGCAGAAAAAGTCTTCGCGTATGCGCGCACACGTCGTCGAAGGAGATGACAAGCGTCGCCTCGGGTCGAACTCTCCCTCTTGTCACGGAGCTGTGACATCTTATTGAAGCTGTAAAATTCCAAACTTTATTTCCAAAGTTCTCTAAATTTCTTTGCTATTTTACGCCCACTGATAGTTATAAAAACTTCACTAATAATTATCGTAAAATTTATGATCACCAGCATCTATATAATCGAGCGGAAAAAAGGTGAGCGAACAAAGTAAAAGCAAAAAAACATGGAAATTTGATTATGGTCTCCATTAAGTATTAGTATAGAAATAGTTGACCCTTGTATCACGCTTTTCACGATAAACATAATTTTTAATTATAAATCATAAAATTTAAAGAATTTATTTCAGAGACAAATGGGAATTCCCTCTGCACTGTTCTATTATTCAAATACATCATGCTTTGTGTCCACCAAGAAAAAAAGTTGCCATTCAATTAATATTGGCGCTATTAGCGATAAAAAAAAGCGATACGCGAAAATGATAAAAAATTTCAAAGATGCTATATTATCCATCCCATACGACACTATCCTCATATAACGCGTGATGCATGTATTTTATGGCAGTTTCGTGGCATGTCTGTACGTAGTGATTTCGTCGTAAAATACCTGTTTTAGATGTATATATATAGATATACGTAGTCACTATACATACACGCTCTCCACACCTTATCTCGTTCGCGTGTACACACGAATTATACTTGCGTCGCGAAACTCCTGTCCTGTGATCGACCCTACGTCGGCAGGAATCTCGATGCTCACGAGGCGTGCAGGTCACGCGTATGTTCTCGCGTAAGATTACGAGTCATAATCGCGCCTGGTATCGTAATTATAAACTATTAACCTACCGTCGTAACTGTGCATTATTACGGAAGGGCTCGTATCTAGATTCTTAACGTGCCTCTGCAATATAAGACTAATTGGAAACATTGTGCGATAATGAAACAAATATGATATTACAGTAATAAATAAAGTAATAGCATGTACGTTATTTAAAAAAGTCATTACAATATAAAGATTAGCTCACGGGTATCTTGGACTAATTAAAAAGTAAAACTATAAATCTAAATTATTGGAAAAAAATATAGCAAACCATTAGGTGTATATTTGGATTCATTTATTTAACAATAACGTGACAGATTTTGTCATTTTCTTTATATTCTCTATTTAAAATAAGCTTTTTTAAATCTTCAATCAAATCTAATTTAATGATTATTAAATCTCATTATAGTTCCGATAATATAGTAACGCAACGAAACCTCATCAAAACATTAAGCAAGTTTTAAACATATTCCCTTCAGGATTTCTTGTTATAATAGCAGGCCGATTAAGAAACTTCCACTTTGGATAATAAATCTGCTCATCTATTTCAGTTGAACGCGCTCAATTCTCTCTTCTCGGTTTAGTACTTAAACTTCCTCAGCCATACGAATAAACGTTTCAGCGAAATTGGCAGTGGAGTAATTTAGAAAGCTCGTGACATTGCCGACGAATTTATATCAGCATAGGAACGTATTATTTGCACGATAATTGTGACATTATGTCTTCAACTTTATACGAAAGAAATTTTTTGACATCTTTCATTATTATTTTTAACGCAATTGTGAAAACTTAAAAACTTTATCTCTTTTATTATTATATTTGATTTTTCTTTAATATATAAGTTCTTTGCGAAGCCAACCTCTAACACTAACATCTACGAATTATTATAAAATTTCCAATTTAACTTTTCATACACGTAATTTTTATCCATTTAAACCAAATTTTCTTATTCTACAGTATATTATTGCATACTGGCTCACAATGATATAAAATCGCAAATTGCTATTTATTAACGAAGTTAAATTTAATAAATAAATATTTTTCAAACTTTTGTTAATATAATGCCACAAAGATTCAGTAATGAAATCGCGCGATCGTCAATCACGTTTTCGTCCGAAATCACTTTCGTCCGAGTTGCTCCCACACGTCGCTCAAGCCAGGATAAACGCTCTTGCGAGCGTGAGACCCAATGATGGAGCGTTCTACAAAGCTCTCGAAGTTGCCGTCGCAACTTCGGACTTTATAGCCGCGCCGCGCCGAATTAGCCTCGCCTCGTTTCACAGCGTGGGGTCAAGTAAAACACCGGAGGAGGTCTGGATAAAGGGTCACGTAAGCATTAAGTGACCGATTCCACGTATTACGATAACCGCGAGGAGCTGCCTCGATAAGCTTTCGAAGGTGCCTGTCGACGTTCGCGATCCCGAACGTATTTCCTATCCCGTAATTCTCCCCGCACGAATATCTCTTCGATCGACATATTACGTCCGCGTCGTAAACGCGAGCGGTCGAATTACGATATTTATCTCGCACAACCTTGCGTTTCTTCGCGCAGAAACGCATACACCTTTTCAATCTCTCTTCAGATTTTATACGCTCAGACTCATGAGAAGAACCGAGGACTAACGTAGCATTTCAAATTGGTCTTCGTATGCTCTGTTTAAAAAAATTTGCAAACGTCGAAATTGTTTTTCTATGTTTCCAACGATTAATTCACAAGTTTTTTCACATTTATTATTTAAATTTGACTAACAAGGAAAACACACTTTATAAGTAATTGATATTTCTATAATATTCTCAAATAATGTATATCTTAAAAATGCAATTAATAATATTAAATAAAGTTTTATGTTTTTATATATATTCTTATTATATTATTTTTTTTAATTTAGCAATAATTATCATATCTATTTCCATTTTTAAAACAATAAATGCTGCATAAGAATAATGCTTTATTTAAAAAATATAGTTAATGACAATAAAGATAACAAATAGCTTTTTACATCAATTTTCGGAGCAACAACAAAAAACTACAATATGTACATGGAATATGGAAAGGCTTACGTGAATCCTCGTATTTCTCTAATATGTCTATGAACATAAACGACTACCAATCTAATAAGTCACCTGTGTCGTACCAGGACTTCACGTTGGATTTTTACTTCCGACAATTCTGGACGGATCCACGACTCGCATTCAAGCAGCGGCCGGGCGTCGAGACGCTCAGCGTCGGATCAGAATTCATCAAGAATATTTGGGTACCCGACACCTTCTTCGTCAACGAGAAGCAGTCGTACTTTCACATCGCTACCACCAGCAACGAGTTCATTCGCATTCACCACTCGGGAAGCATCACGCGTAGTATACGGTGAGTAAAACATTTATAGCTTCCAGTCCGTAGCTTTCACAGTTATACATGTATTATACATATATAAAACCATGAAATAATACCGGATATATATATATCCGATTTATATAGTGATATTTTTCAAGCGTTTTTTTTTTCATAGTGAATTCAAGTTTAAAAGCCATCTGAGCGAATCCCTTTTTCTATCGTAACGACGAGGCTTAATTTAGACGGTAATTGAAAAGAAAGAAAATATATAATATGCCACGTTGGCGAGCGATAGCGAAAGGTTAAAAGGTCTTCCTTTCTTTGAGCCAGTTAAGTAGATTTAATCCTGGACTGTTACTCTCGAACTACTGCCGTACGAGGGAAAACGCTCATGATATTTTCTACCGCGAGCTCATTGTCCTCCATCACCATAGTACATTCGTGGCACTTCTGGGACCAATTGTGCTCGGCACGACAAATTTGTTCCCTGTAGCGCCCTCCACCCCTTCTCGCCTGATACATGGCTCGTATCATTCCTCGTATCTATCCCCCTCCCGTGCACCCGGGAGTGTTCTGGTATTAACGTGCCGGCTATATTCAGACGATCCATGCATACCTAACTTGCACTCCCTCACGCAATATCGTTCCATTATATTACATCCCCGACTTCCGGATCGGAAGTGCCGAATCGAGCCGCTCGCTGTCGGGAGCGAAAGAAGAATATCGATGAAGCCGGCGAGCGCGCGCTCATTTGCGTGAATAATTCTTCTCCCCGCTTCCCAGCGCGAGTCATCGATCACTGTCTGCATGTACGAATCATGCGAATACGTACGTCTGGTATCGTTTCGTATAATACGTCTCATCGAAGACGAGAATAGACATGTATTAACGGTACGTGGAATCGATACGGATTGATTCTTACACGTTAATCCCGACGTGACTCGGGGCGTAATGAGGTCGACTACGAATTAATTCCCGCACATTGATTCAACGTTACCCGAGTGCAAATGGATTGGCTGCGAATCCCTGCATTCGTATATCATCAAACATTTTGTCGAGAAGCGATTGTTAAACGGACTTTATTGAATGTGTTTCAGCTTAACGATTACAGCGTCGTGTCCCATGAACTTGCAGTATTTCCCGATGGACCGGCAACTCTGCCATATCGAGATCGAGAGCTGTAAGTACGCAACACGCGTGTGTGTACATACATACATATATTTATACATATTATATAGGTGCATACAAACGTATGAGATACGATTTCACAGAATTTCGACATCCTCGCCTAGTTCTACTCGACATACTTACACATACTTTTGCGCATATTATAACAAAAGTCAGAGAGAGACTTTCCCTGCACTCTTCAACAATTGCATATTACTTCTCAGATTGACAATCGACTCACCGTATCCTTTCGACGTCAATCGTCGAGCACGTGCACGTAATTTTAAAAGAAAAAAGTTATTGCAGAGTCAATCAACGTAATTGTAATGCAATATATGTATAAAATGTTATATTAGGATTTTTCACGCAATAATAAATTTACTATTATCTCGTAAAACTGTTGAACGTAAAATAGTAACGTCATTTGATGGAAATAAAATTGGGATCATTGAGAGACGGCAATCAATTGTATCTCTAAAAAAAGTTTACAATGTCACGTTTACTCTCTAGGGTCGCGATTAGCCAGATATATCCGATTGGCCGTACATATCTATACAGTTCTCGCTGAAGCAGATTGTAAAACACGAACAATCAAATCCGGCATGTGAACTCGTGCATGTAACTCGAGAATAACGCCGAAAGCGATACGCAGAAAGTATCCTTATCGATAGCCGATTGTCGCTGATTCAATGCGATTCAATTGTACATCGCTTTGAACTCTTTTTTTCAGATAAAGACATAGAAAGACGCTTCTACTGTGTATATTTGCGTCGAGCATTAAAAAAAAAAAAGAGAATACTTCGTGTCCCCCAACCCCTTTATTACACGCTCACACAGAGAATACTGTCAACTTCCATAACCCGTCACTCTCCCCATTTTTCCCTCCTCCCTTCTTCCTCCCTCAGCTACCGACGGTCTCTGCCTCCCCTCTCGCCTTTTTCCCGATATCAAATTTTACTTCCTTCTTTCTTTTCTATCTTTCCCTCTCTATCTGTCTATCTGTCTGTCTGTCTGTCCGTCACTCGCCACTTCACACGCTCACTCACACGATCAGTCAGCCACACAAGTGAGAATCACTCCCATTCACCTCGTTCACTCACTCGCTCACTCACCCGCTCTCGCTCACACACTGGTTGGGTTTCTTTTTTTATTCCATACACAGTGATTGTACGTATGTAACAACATGGACTCTCTTGCAGAGTCGGGCATTTATTGCAGCCTCTTCCTTTTCACTTTTCTCCCTTCCAAAGCGCGAACGAAAGTCGATAAATGAAAGAAGAAGAAAAAAATGAACAACGGCATTTCAAGTAACATATCCAAGCAAATGTGACAAATTCTTTCTTCTTCTGTAAAACTTTATAAAAGAAAAAGGGACGATTCTCCGCGATGATTAATAATGTATCCGCAAACAGTCGGAACTCAAGAGTATGTAATCTCACTTTCCTTTGTTCCACGTAGTTATGATTCAACAATAAAAGCCCGAGTCTGCTACTGAGCACAGTGTGCGGTCAGTAAGCACCTTAAGAAGGAGCTTCGATGCGCCGTGACAACGGCCTGCGTATCGATGCGCGCACTGTATACGCAACTGAGTCGCCGACGAGACACGTCTCGATTAATCGAGTCGCTCCGTTAGACTATAAGCATTGAAACCGTAGGTTGACCAGGAGCTATGCGCCGTGGGAATATCCCAATGCGCAAAGACACATGCGAGAAGATTATCCACGTGTGTGTGCGTGAGTGTAAGTGTCGGAATGAGTGTGTGCGTGTATACATAGTGTGGGTGTGATAGCGCTAACGTTTCACTGTCACGAGCTCGTGTTGACTGTCGTCACTGCTGCAAATTGCACGGTGTGTTAATGTGCAAAAACGGAGGAGAATTTCGAACGCCCTTTTAGAATCGTTTTATCCATTTATTCATACACGATTTACATTGCGAAATAATTAGTGCTGTTTATCGATACTGGCATTAATAATTTGTACATACGATAAAACATGTACTGCGCAAATTGTGTGAATAAGTCAACACGATACGGTTAGGTTCAAATCACCATTATAATAAAGATTATGTAATGAATAATTAGAAATGTGCATAAACAATTACGTGTACCTAAACATAATTATATTCATAATACACTGGAATAACTGTTTTGTTCTATGAACCGAAAGTTTGATTAAAATATACCCAAGAAAATTGTTCAGCTGCTGTAAACAAATATGTTATTTGCTTATATTTTGTTAAATCATTTTGGTATAGAGAACAAGACAGTTTTGTTACCTAAACAATTTCTGTTTTGTTCTCTAAACCAAAATTTAACAAAATATAAGCAAATAACATATTTGTTTAGTAACTAAACAGTTTCGTTGCGTATATTTTAACCAAACTTTTGGTTCATGAAACAAAACAGGTTTCCTAGTGTATGTTCACAGAAGTGCAATGCAAGATTTGTAAGAGCAAAACTTCGAGGTATCGAAAGTAGTTAACGTAAATAATTGCATACTTCTCATTTGATGTCTTCGGCTGTTCTACCAATGCAAAGTTTAACTCAACATTAAAAAAATTAACTTCTATAGTTTATTTAATTGCTCATTTGAACATATCGAATTTTTACTTGCACACTTCTAGTACCTACAAATATTATTAACAAAAGAATTTTAGGGTGAAAGGGCAATTTCACATTAGCTCCCAAATTACGTGAAAATTAAATTCAAATAGTTTTGAATTAAAATTAGTAGATTATCGTTTGCAAATTTACATATATTTTGATTCTCTGTTTGCACAAAATTAATAATAAAGGACAGATTATGGACAAATAAAGTTTGGTAAGCAATTCTAGTAACTGAAAAGTAACCCTACCTTTGTGTGATCACCGATTTTAATGAAACTCGGTATATTTGTAGA
>VBVR01005599.1:0-11725 GCA_011638315.1 Tetramorium parvispinum
ATATATATATATATATATATAACATTAGATACATTTAGGTAATGTATAAAAAACCAATATGTGCTATTAGGATTAAACGTGCATTTTATTAAGAATTTATTATTTATAACTCTATATGTATATATATATTTGTTTTTAAATGTATCTAATATTTTAGGAAACATACATAAAATATATATTAACTTTACGTGTACTACCTGAGAAGTGTGTTCCACTGAAACTAGCTCTTAGGTATGACATATTATTACTTACAAAGTGACACAAAGTTCATGAACAAGAGTTTCCGTATTTCCAAGCAAGTAACTATGAAATCATTAGCTATAAAATTAGAGTTAGTAAATTAAATAGGCTTATTTTAAACGTGATATTTGTTAGTCTTTACTAACACATTCGCGTAAACATAGTGCTTTGTCTTTTTGCGAAATAAAAATGGCAACCGTTTGTACTACATCTTTTGTTAATCTTATTTACGTGTTAATTTATTTCTCTAAGATCAATACACAAGTTATTAATTTGAAATAAAAAATTCTACTACGTTAATATTTTATGAATAAAAAAGTCACTTTTCGTTTTATTATTTCCTTTTTTACTAATTGATATAAGAATTCCGTAACTTAATTATACATTTTTCGTTATATATAACATACATATTATAATACTGTACATACTGTATTATAATACTGTACATGTATCAAAATATTATTTAAATTAACTATTTCTTTCAGTTTTTGTAATTTAGTTAATAAATGTTCTTTAATTCTCTATTTTATTTCACCTTTATACACATCTTTTATTCAAATTGAAATTTTGTTTCCAATTTTGTTTCTCAGTTACAATGTTATTTTAGTACATCTTATATTGGTTATAATTTTCATAAAAATTTATGGATATCTTTGTGGATACAAATAAATGGGTCCCAATATACTCGTTCACAAAAAAAATAGCGTCAGATACATGCAATATTAATTTATAATACCGCGAATGTTAATGGAAGCTATATGTTATTTTATTTTAACCTATAATTTTAAACCTTCTTCATTCTGGAATGAAAGATGATATGACGGATGGCTATATGTCAAGATCGATATATGTGTCATACTAAGATGGATAAGTTAATAAAAATAGATATAATAAATAAAATATTGAGATGAGACACAGCTATATGTTTAATTGTAAATGTTTAATTGCTATGCAAAGTTCAAGCAAATTATCAGAATACATATTGTGACTACATCAAGAATTAAATTCGTCACAAAATGGCATGCGGGCAGACATAATATCGATTGTAATTAAAATATACGAACCAGATAACAGAGAAATGGTACATTCAGAATTGAAACTTCAATTTCAACTCTATGAGTAAGATTACGTTCCGTCGAACATAATCCTGCAAATTTGATTTTCTCAAGGTAATCAGCATGCACTCTTGGCTACAAACTGTTTCATCAGTGCGTTTACATTTATGAAATAACATACGGAGCTTTAATCTAATAGTCTATATGGATCAAACAGTTATCATGATTTAACCTTGTGTACAGAAACAGAGACAGAGAGAGAGAGAGAGAGAAGGCTGTTCTGCAATAGGGAAATCCTGTGAATGTTATTACGATTGAATCCAATCATTCCAACTAGCATATCTATAAGTGTTTCATCCCAAAACAGAATTATGCAATTAAACATGTGTTAAACCATGTTTAAGATTTTAAACATGATCACTAAATTATAAAATATTTAAATATGTACTTATAGAGAAATGTTATTCGATTGTATTATAAACAGTTTTAGTTTTTTAAAAGCATTAAAAATTTATGACAATATTAGGTTATTTGAAATTTGAAGCGGCTATATCCGATAAATTATTCCAAAGTAATACAAAACCTGTAAAAATTTAACAAATTCATTATATCGTTTGCATTAATATAAAATTTTATCGAACCACAAAGAATTTTTAATTTTGAAATTTAATTTCAAAATTATGAATTTGTTAATAGACTAATAGACTAATAACAACTAAACAATAATTATAAATTGTCAAAAATGTAGGAACCATTATTTGATGGTAATCTTAAGTTCCGTGAAGCAATTCACAAACGTAATTGTCTAACGACGAGGATCACCTTTCGTAAATTAATGAGAAATTATCCACCTGTGTGCCATTCGAGCATGGCACAATGATCGACTTGTGCCGGTCGAATGGGAACGTCAATTTTAATGTGGTAAACAATGTCATTAGCACGCCGATATTATCGAGGTCAACGCTTCAAATTGCAGCGTGGTAATTACACTTACGAAAGTACCAATCAGAATGTTCGTCACGTAAATAGTCTAAACCCTGGAATATTACATGCATTTCGTTATAGATAATTTATAATTTCTTACGCATTTATAAATTTGATCTTTGTATTAACTTGTTATTTAATGCGCTGTGCCATATTTAAATAGAAAATTATCTTTTTGAAATAAATCATTAATATGCATATATGTATATGTAGCTTACATATATTTTTAATATATCTGAGCAACAAAATAATCTATAACGTAACAACAAGAGTAAAATTTATTACTAAAATATTAGAAACTGTTCACTTTTATGATATTTTCTAGAAATAACCATTTTGTAAGTATATGCAAGAGTTTCTTCAACAGGAGAATAATTACATTCAAAAGAACGACGGATGATTGTTTAAACCATTTATTATACGCTTAGTGATTAAACAATATTCCAGACGATGTAGTTACAGAGATATTACCGTTTAAAGTTATTTGAAATCGTACGTTGAGCGGTCGATTCCTCTTCGAAGCAGTCAGTCGTTAAAACGTGTAGTTCCTTAGTATAGGGAGTAGCTCGCTAAACGGATTTTCACACATCAGCGAGATCTCTTCATTCAACGGCGCTGAATGATGCGTTCGTTGAGTGCCATTCGCAGTACGAGAGATTATCTTCGTCGAAAATGTACGCGATACATGGCCATTGGGGACGCCTATTGCTGGATAATGAATTAATGGAGGACAGAGGTAAATGAAACAAGTATTTAAACCCACTGACTGCCAGATATAGCCGTCCATTTCCATTTTTCGCTCGTTGATAGGTAGGAAAAATTTAATCCAATCATAAATTCCCCTTTTGTAATTAGTCGCGGTATATTTGATCATTCGTCTAATTAAGCCAATCATTCGGAAAGGACATTAAGTCGTAAAAAGGGAGCCTCTCGAAACGAATCGCCCATTTCGTTTTTATCTAGTGACACGAGTCCGTTAGATCGAAACGATATAACGCGAATTTTGTTTCTCAGCAAAACACCAAAAAAGTATCAATCATCACAAGCGGACAGTGGCATGACCGCCACTTTTATTTCGCGAGACAAGTCTGGTAGATCGAAGCGATCTAGTGCGGATTTCGTGTTTCTCGGCAAAACGCAAAAAAAAAGTAGCAATCATCAAAAACGGACAACGAGGCATGATCGCGTCAGCTCGCTGCTTCGACAGCGAATAAATCCAACGCGACATATTTTCCACGATATTTCACCACTGAAAATTGCAAAAAAAAAATGCGGGACCGGAGCGGAAGGAAAAAAACAGCGGAGAAAGGAAAAACGACGGGGAGAGCGTTTCATGGAAATCGCGGAAACCGGAGCATCGTGCGTAGAACTGATACGCAATTCTCGCGGACGAAAATCTCACCGGAAAATCGTGTTTTTCCTCTTTTTTTTTCGATGGCATTTATTAATATTATATCTTTCTGCCACCTGTTCCTACTCCCAAAGCGTTGCCCCAAGGTTAAATGCGAACACAGCGCACGCGTTGCATGCGCGACGCTGCGCTGGGAAATCCGCTGGGAAATGTTCCTCGCAACTTGTAGCCGGAAACACGATCTCTCGTGAATGTTGGGTATAACTAATTTCGACGTTATAAACAAGGTCAGCGGCGCAGCGACGGAGGATAATATCGTTAGGCTGCGCTGCATCACGCCAGGATTATCGCGATTAATTATGTGCGCTGGTTACGTAGACCGAATATACAAGATTATTCTCGGCGAGAGTCGCTTACATTCGGCTGCGGCTCGAATTTGCTCGAGTCAAGTCCGACCGAGGGGGAATTATGGTACCATTGAATATCGTACGCACGTACGCATGACGTACGCATTTCGAATATTTTCGATAGATCGTCGACATTAATACTTACCCTTTACGAGTTCGTTTAATTTGCCGATTAAAATACAGACTTGTGTAATCATTTTCTAAGAGCAGCGAAACATCATTTTTTATACTATGTGATTTACATGTACCCAGGTAGGAAACTTTTTTAATAAATGCACAATTATTGCTTGTTTCGATTCACAACATTTCGCACGATGTCATAAGGTGATTTTGCAAAATGCATATCTTTTGTTAAAAAAGAATTTTATAATTGCAAGTTGTAAATATTGAGAAAATTGTGAAAGAAAATTACTTAAATAATAAAATAAAATAAATTACTTACTATTACTTGAATAATAATTGTACAATTTTATGACGTAACGGTTTTTACAATAATTACAAAATTAATTTCTGAAAATGTATTCAGTAATAAAGTTGTGCTAAGATGATTCGCTCTAATATCAAAAATTTATAAGAATTTATTTTAGTCATCAATTTTTTAAAGATTGCTATATGTTACAATAATTAAAGTTAGAATTAATGATTAAAAAAATTAGATTTTGACTTATTGCACAATATATCACACATTATATTTTAAAATTAAAAAATTTGTCTGCATGCGTTCCTATCTGGGTGTGTACTTATTAATCTCTTAAATTTCTGCAGCTTCGCGGGAATTCTACAATAGATCTATCTTTTCAAAATAAATGAATTTTTCATCAAACTATATTATTTTACCTTGAAAATATGTAAACTGCAGGTTGCGATAAAAAGAGTGGCGTCTGAATTCGTTCTGCATTGTTTCCCGAAATATAAAATAGCTGCTGATATCTAATATCAAAATCAAACATATAAGGAATCGAAAACTTAGTGCTCTCCGTGAAGCTCCTGACAATAAACGTATCCCGAAAACATGTAACGCTAAGAAAAGTTTGTAAAGTCGGTTAATTAATTCTTTCCCTTCAGCGGTGGAGTCGACTCAAGTTCTTCGTCCGCGTGTTGTGCCAACTTCCGGGTGGATGCTGCGCATTAAATCCGGTGATTCCGGCAGTCTGCAGTTTACCGTCAGCTTTAGAACGAACTTTCGAAAACACGCAATATATACTTGGCAACTTTGTCGGGGCCGACACGTCCGTTCGCGGCCCCACAATTTTTCATCGCGCGCATCGCCGCGATGGTGCTGTGGGACGAGGGTGATAATCGAGATTAACAAGTTCTAAACTTGGTAATTTGTCAGTGTCAGTATTTCGCACGCACGCGTACGGCAAAGGGTTATCGGCAGCCACCGCTTGCACTTTCGATCGAGGGTGCACGCGTGCAAGGTTAGCGGCTTCAGGTTCGCGCAAGGTCGCATCATGGAAAATTATGCCGGCAAACTGGTGGCATCGCGCGCAGCGATCCGAGCGATATATACATATATCGTCGTTAATCACGCTACTCGTAGACCGATTAAATAATTATCGTTTCGTCATCGAGAAAGCGCCCGTCCCGCGCGCTCTTCCGCGCCGTCACATCAAATAGGTCGCTCCATAGTACGTGTATGAATTCCGCTCGTCAATTTGATCGACAAGTTTCCTGTGTACTCAAACAAAGGTACGTCGTCATCCTTTCTCGAGTATTGAGCGAGCACGCTAAGACGTATACCGAGCGCATTTCGCATCTAATTGGGTAGTCGGAGATAAAATGAACAACATGCAGTTGCAGCGCGCTTATTATCGTTATTTACGTTACGTTGTAACGTTACTTAAACTGATCGCATCCGTTCCGAGACATTCGAGAGACGCGAATTGCATCGAATTGCGTGATTGCTCTTGCGCGTAAATCTAGGCGTACTTTCAAGTCCTTGTCAAAAACAATAATCTTTTTAATGATAAATTGCGAAATATTTAAATTTATGGCTAACGAGCGAGTTGTATTCCAAAAATATCACGATACAATGAGGTACTTTCCTTTAACGAGTTTAACTGGTTCACAAACGCAAAACACATTTTCCTTATCGACGCGAACGGTTTAATATCCTAATATTGGCTTTCAGTGAGATTTCAATTACAAAAGAATGTTGGCACAACAATTTCGCATCCTGGAACGTAATAAGCGTTCGCCTGCGCGCGCAAACGTCTTCCTACAGAATACGTAGTAGCGAGTTTAGTTTGTTTAGTCTCAACGTTACTTTCACTCGCGTCCATTTACCACTTATCAAAGTGCTGCGCCGCGCTCGGAGCTTCCGAAGGAAAGTAATATCGCGGCAGACTTTCGTTAACCATCGTTAACCATCCCGCCACTAAAGTATCTTAGGCCGCCCGTGAGAAAAGACGTTACTTTCGTAACTTGGCGGAGCCATATTTCTTCCATAGCGTATTTACGACACCCTCGTAAAACGAACCAAGGAGCGGCGCGAGCGCGATTAACAATGCCCTCGTCGTGGCGACGAATGCATCATCGTCGTCACTCTAATGCACCGTCGAGGCAAGCGCTGACGCTCATGCATCGCGGACAGTTTTGATCCACGCGATCGATCTTATTTTCACGCGCGTCGCAAGTAGGGCGAACGGAAACTCGAACGTCGTCCGTCGCGCGCACCTGATTTTCCTATCGATTTAAACTTAACGCTTAATTACATATGTATCACCCGGTACGAAGTACGAGCGAGTAGACGAATCTCGCACACACATACACTCTCTCTCTCTCTCTTTCCAACAACTGACTTTCACATGTGTGTTAGCGCATTCACGCTCGCGCGCACGTACAAGTTCCAGTTCGTCAAAACGATACATCGAACTCTTCGTCGGATTAGTCGGATTGACGAGCCTGTCTTCGTCCATCTCCATCGCGAACGCGCGAGTCATAGACGATCGATCGTGAGTACAATCTTAGCGGAAGTTAATCCGGCGCTCTCGATGCCGTACGACCTAATATTTCTCGTTCCAACACGGTGACACGGAATGTAAGCGATCGATCGATAGAAGAATGAATGATATAGTATGACTCATATGGAAGTCTGGTGGCACTTTATTCCAGGCTAGCACTCAACTTTTTCTCGTCCAACGAACGTCCTGCTCAAATACACGCGCAAACAACATGGACTATTGTTTATGTACTTTTTATTACGTTCAGCTCCGTTAGACGCACTGTTTCCCGATTAGAAATCTTCATCGGTATACAGGCCATCATCGAGCACGCGATGATCGATCACTATTTATCTCGCAATGACGATGACAATTACGCCTGTTTTGCATTAGCATATTACGTTGCTGCACACTCCTCACTTCAACTATGATTAGACGGGCATATAATAGATAAATGGATTCACCTCGCGGTGACACAAATGATCACAACTGATCTTCCGGTGATGCTTTGCCCGACGAAGGCGGCGACGAAGGTTGAAACGGGTTCGAATGGATAGTAATCAATCACAGCCAATCTTGCAGTTCCAAGAGTTCCGTTGCCACCATTCCGATAACAGGGGATGAATCTTTAACTGGGACCACCATAACCGTACCGCCGTTCTAACTACGGCGATCGAAACTAGGGCACATTCTTGCACAAACATAGATCGACACGCGACACGCGACACGCGAAATGACAATATTACACAATTTCGCTAACACATTCTGGATTTTTGCAAGTCTCGCACTTACGCACGTCACAAGCTCCAGTTCGTCTGCAGAGCCAGCTTAAGCGTGACGAACATGGTGAGCAAGGCGGTGCAGGCCATCATCGATGGCGACGACGCCATGCTGTGCTGCATCGCGGCCGGATTGTCGCCCTTGAAGACGTGCACCAGGACGCGCGCTGGCTGGGTGTTGCTGGCCGTGCAGGTGTAATTACCCGAATGACGGTCCGACGCCTTTGGCACCTCCAGCCAGCTCTCCCGGCCGACGAGGTCGGTGCTAACGTTGACGCCCTGATCAACATCATAGTTGATCATACGGAAATTGTGATACCAGAAGAGGTACGACGGCACTTCCGTCGACTTCTTTACCAGGCAGTGCAGCTGCAGCGTGCTACCAGGCCTCACGAATTTCTCCGCCGGACCGGCTATCTCCGCTCTGGCTTCTGCAAATGGCCGAACGTGACACGTGAGACGTGAGCCGTTCATAGTCCCGGCTAGACATCGGGGGCATTGTTTACTACAACATGGCTATGTGAGTGAGAGCCGGCTCTCCCGAGGTCGGCTGAAGGGAATAGCTTGTATAAGAGCGACAGGATCTCGGACACGTCCCGCCAGGGTTTCTCAAACGCCAACACCAGCAAACCGGCACAGCGATTCTTTGTAAAACATTCTCGCTATCACGTGTGGAAATTAAATTCACTTTTTATGTTATTATATGCAATATCATAAACAATTTTTCTCGTTGATGAAAATATTGGCATATGAAAAGTAATTTAAATAATTTTACATGCATCCTCTACGACTATCCTTCAGCCTTCCCCACGAGACATGCTTTTTCAACAAACCTTAAATGTTCATTTTAATAAGCTGTGCCGAAATAAGAGATATAAACGAACGATAATAATCCATTTCATTCATATTTTCATCCACTCTTTTATCGAATTTAGTTTCCATTTTTGTACTTTAATAACTCCTCAATGTAGTTGCCTATGAAGATCCTCATAATTTGGCAACCATTACAACTGAATGTCGTAATCTATCAGTGACTGTAATGTAATATTTGTCTGACGAGGAAAGGCTTCTAATGATATTTCGTCTATGAGATTTGCGTAGTAGGCAATTGATATAATTGCCACGAGATGATTTATCGGAATCGATGATAGGATGTTTTATTCAATAATATCAAAATTATAATTAACACGTGGTACGTACATGCATATACATGTTTGTAAACAGTATTTGTATTTGAAAGCAGTCCGATTGCATAATTAACCTTTCATCTAGAGTAGCAAATCTGCATGTTGCTGTTTGCACATTAGCTGAACATCAATTATAACATTCGGATCACAAGGATGTCAGTTATGATGTGTAGCATTTCGTTACGAAAACGCACAAAAATATAAACTTTTTATTTTAATAATAAACTTTCAGCTGTGAAACTGCATGCATGACAAATAAATCTATACTTGTCACCATTATTGAGAACGTTGAAAGAAATTAAAAATTTCGCAAATAGGAGACTCTTTTTGCTGGACAGGTGAGTCAACGAAACGCGTTTACCATCGTGATTAATTACCCGGTAAGGGCAACTCTCTCTCGAGGTAATTAATTTCTAGAACAATTCACCCCATTGAGTAAATTGTCTATTAATTAAGTATTCGCAATTAGGCGATGTTCCATGGGAACGGTATGTCCCACAGAGCACTTTTTCTTCATAGAACAGTTGTCACATGCAATCAATATTGCTATTCATGGAAATCCTAATTTATCGGTGACCTAATGCGCCGAGTGACAGCTACTGTTATTTCTATTCAAACCGCATAAAATAACTCTGCGAAGAATACTATTGTGATTTTCATAATCGGCTTTACTGGTCTTAATTACTTTATTTGTTGTCATTCAGTTGTAACTACGCTATATTTCCTAAAACAATAGCCTCGAAGAGATTATAGAGTTTGATAAATAATCAATATCCGATATTCATTTACGCTAGTCATAGAAATTTAATACATTCTATTACCATTTAAAAGCTCTTTATTTTAACTGAACTTAATAAAGCTATTTAAATGAAAATGACATACGCGTTAACGAAGATTGAAAATCGTATATGTGTATCGATAAATACTTTATACAATCACGGATTATCATCATGTATCGCTAATCAATCGAGAATGAAATCAATCATGTGAAAGGATAATCTTTTTTTGATATCTTTCCGTTACCAATTGTTGTGCTTCCACCGAATTTTAACAGGTTTCATCGTGAATTGAAACCGTTTATTCTTTTCTCTGTCTATATTGATTTGTAAGTCGATAGCACTGAGTAGCATATGACACAGAGCTCTCAAAATATTTAAACCGAACGGAAACATTGGATTGATAAATTCACGATTTGAATGTAGCGTTTCAAAGTGATTACAAACATGTGATATGAGCTTGATAGTTTGACAGTTGTACATTTTGGAAAAAAATTTACGTCTACCGCTGGTTATCTATTTTCGCGATATACTTCGTATTAGATGTCAAACATTTCAAGCTATTGATTGATTTTTGGAAACACTAGTTCTTTTGGCATCTTTATAAATATATTATTGGCATATCGCATAGGAAATGGCATATCTCCTTATTAGTGATGAATCTGTTTGTGATATTTTTGGAGCAATAGAAAAAAAAGATTGAGACTTTTAAATTCATGCATACGCCCCTTTTTATAATATTTTTTATAGTATTTCTGTAACATTACACACGTCAAATATTAAAAAATCAAATATAAATCAATTCCTAGAATTAATAAAAGTAAATAATATTTGATTACTTTTAACTACCATGTGTGTCAAAATTATTGTTGTTTTATAAAACAAAACATGTTTTTAATTTGTTGTTAACTATATATTTAACTGTATGTTTTAGTTGAATTAACAACGTGTTGAGTGGAAGCAATAGCGATTTAAGAAGTAGTTAAAAATGACTCAAACTGAGATATAATTCTAACATTACGAATTGAACAGTGTAACATTTTCCCTTTTGACGTTTGCATTTAAAATCCTTTATTTATTTTTATTACTCGCTGTTATTTCATATCGCATTATTTATCACAACAGTGGGAAATTTCCTGTCGCTTTGAATAATAATAACACTATCGTACGGTACGAAAGTATCATTTGTAAGCATCGGCTGAATTTTACGTGATATAGGAGAATTTTGAGGGAGTTTCTGATCCTGACTTTGAGAAATACTGTCGGGATGACTCACGTTCCGCGGCATCTCGTACGAGGGGCTCCGCGAATTTTAAGTCCGCTCACGCTCGAGCGCGTTTCACCCTTTCACTCGACGCGACCTGACACGCCGCGCGTCGGTGGCGAGGCATTATAGGATCAGGTGTGTGAGGGGAACACTGTAAACACGCCGCCAACACCCGCACCAGCCAGCCCAGATACGCTTTTACTACTAGCCGACTGCTGTCACGGCCGAGCGGTCGCGAACGATAGTCGAGATGTGATTCGAAACGTTTGCGAGTGATCTGAGGGCTCCCCGGAGTGAATGGGCGTCGATTCCTGTGGGAACTATTGCAGTTTCGAATCGCTAGACCGTGTGTCCTTGTCTGACGCTTGCTCGAACAATTTTTTGACAGCCTTTACGCAGGCTATCCCCGGACTTTGTCGCGCGACAAAGGGTCCCGGTCGTTTCTGAAAAGTGCGACATGGCTCTGCTGCGGGTTCACGATGAATTTTCCTCTTTTACTGTTTATACCCTTAGGAAAATTTACTTTAGAAAACCTTAAAATTTAATTTTACAGTAAACTTACAAAATCCGTAAGGTAAATTTGGACACTTTAAACTTTTATTTAAGGTAATCTTAAAGGTTACTTTAAAAAAATTTTAAAGCGAACTTTATAAGTATAGCGAATCAACGTCTTTTATTTAGTGCGTTTTAAGTTTTTCTTACATTATCAGCAATAAAATCACACAATTTAAGAG